>JASANA010010177.1:0-13715 GCA_030248095.1 Ptycholaimellus sp. GST1_10
ATCTTGATGTTTCAAAAATTTGAACATTGATAAATCAATGGTTTTTCTATGAAATCAGTTGAATTTTGGCATGAACGTCTATCAAGGTGGTAAATTGAAGTTCAGAAAAGGACTTTTTAAAATGAACTCTTCATATTTAGTCAAAAACCTAAAATATTGATGTTTCAAAAATTCGAACATCCATAAATCCCTGAGTTTTTAATAAAATCAGCTCACTTTTGGCAGTGATTCATATGGGTGGTATAGTAATGTTATTTGAGGTTTTTATTTGGACCAAAGGCCGCGCATCTTGGCGATAGCCGAGTATACCTTGTTTACTGAATAAAGGTTATACGTGATCAAATGGTACCTTGAGGAAAAGGAAGCTCCTTGGTTTCTTCGTTGAAAGCCATTGCTTTAAACTAGCTCGAGTGTTTAAAGCAAGTGCCAGTTTGGAATGAGGAGGAAAGGCGTGAAAAAAGATAAGGCAATCTATCTTTAGGGAACGCTCTATTGTTTGGATTTTATCCAGCGAGACAGTAAAAATGCCTTCTGTTCACGTGCAAGAGTATGCTTTCTGATTTGGCTCTTTTTCAAGACATACCAAGCCTAAAATATAAGGATTGGACAGGCAATATTGCATGGATCCTAATACGAATCAACAACAAATTGTTCTCCGATTTGTGAGCAAAATGTAATGTTTTGGGCTTAGAAAAATTGGGCAAGAACTGCATCAAGTAGCGTTGAATCATGGACAATATTTCTCTCCAATGTTATTCTCTATGGTTGAACCCTAACTGATCTCAAATAAACTTTCCACAAAAATAAACTTCTGCCCTGTTTAACTGGAACAGGAAAACTAAGATAACTCTCAACCTTAATGTAAAGGAGTACGAAAATTTTGCCTAGTTTAGGACGCGTTTATCTTTATTACTTTTACAAAAAAACAGAATGCGTACCATACCAAAACGCTCTGCATAAAAAGCAAGCCCTGTCTACCCAACAACACATAGCTTTTAAAGTTTAGTGTCACACGCTTGCAGAATCAATTTCACTGATTGTAATTTCACTAACAACTGGTTTTCAAAATCTGGTACCTTTCTACTTACTACCCGTCTATGATTATAATGATGATTATGATCAAATAGCTATGTCCATTCCTATTCTGGATAGGTGATTTGAAGGCGACTGTGGCGGACAATGGCGGACGGCGAAGTGCCTTTGAAACACGGAAACATGGCTACTTTCCTACGAGCATGTAATCCGATTTTCTGGCAGCAGAAAGATTCCCCCTCTCAGTCTTATTCTACTCAGAGTTTCACTTTGCTTGAAACTCTATTTTCACAACCGTGCATTCAGAGTAAAGGTCGATCAATTTTACATTTGTCTTTCTAAGCTACATGATGAAATTATTTCAAATTTAAATCAAATCATTTCAGTGTTAACGTACAAAATCACTGGGAGCTAAGTGGAAACAAACATTGAATCAAGCAGGGAAATAGAATTGACAATATTATTTTACTTATCAGTTTATCTGCGTTGGTGGCTTACCGAAACATTTTATATCATTCGTACCAAACAACTTCAAAACTTTCATTCTTTGCTTGCTACTGGCTCTGATTAACAGTTTTTCTCTGCTCAGGAATGCTGGAAATGGCCCAGCTTAGGCAAGGAAATGGTTGATGGCGAGGCAGTGAATGTCAGTGTATGTTGAGCTGTAGAAGGAAGGCCTTGGCCTCTTGGGTCTGTTCCCGCAGACGCTGACGGTGGGACTCCGTGTTGGCGGCCTTCAGCTCCTTCTCCAGTCGACTGAGCAGCCCCAGACGCTCGCTGACGTTGTGAAAGAGCCTGATCTGCCTGTACTTTCTTCCCATGAGAGGGAAGTGAGGAGAAGGTAGGGGAGTTTAGGGACCTATCCCCGGCAGTGACGAGGAAGAGGGAGTCTGGGGAGAAGCGCAGGGCGCTGATGGCCTCCGAGTGCACTCCGCTCGCTTCCCCGTCCGCTCCTGACTCCCTGCACCTTACTTCAGCTCCTGCCTCCCATATGGCTCATGCTTTCAAGCTATGAGCTTGAAGGTTCTAGAAGGATTGAGGCGATGCGATAGATAACGAATTAAGAAGCAATAAGAGGAAATGTAACTGAGGAGCATCCCATCGAAAGACGAATAGGCTGGAGCCGGCGGAGATGGCAAAGGAGGCTCCGTTGGGCGCCAGGGCAGCATGCACTTCTGACGGCGGCGTCTCCTTAACCCCCCTTCATGAGTAAGATCTCAACTTTTTTCATGGCATAGACGGGACCTTGAGAATTTTCAGCTCGCCTGATCGCACCAGCCTGGGGTCCTGCCCATGTTCGTAGCTGGAAAAGAGTGAATGTGGATGAAAGTAATTAGATGGATGTAGGGGGAAGCAGAGAGTAGGCCATGTAGAAAGGTAGCAGAGGTAGAAAGATGGAGTCCAACCGAATGTCGGTGTCCCAGAGACGCCAAGTTCCGTCCTTGCTGGCGCTGAGCATCCGCTTGGAGTCCTGGCTGAAGTCGAAAGCCAGAACTCCTGAACTGTGACCCTGCAAATGCCGAGGCCTATACCGTAAGTGAACCTTAATTGGCGGCAATCGGTGAACCTTAAGCTCGAAGGCTCGTTTGAGCTCGGTGAAGTTGTTGGAGCGGTCGAAATGAGCTTGCCACACGAGGACGTCGGGCGTGAAACCACTGCTTGCTACGAATCGCCCGCATGGTGATACCGAAGCCTAATCATTTTATTTTATTTATTTATTTTTCTCTCCATTTTGTCATTCTTTGGATGCAGATTTTTAAGGTATTTTGTGAGAAGAGCACGATTGACCATTGGGACTATGTTAGCTCCCCCCCCCCTTATACTTCCCCCCCCCCCCCACTTAAATAATCCCCCCCCACTTACACAATCCCCCCCCACTTAGGCATGACATAGGCTTTGGAAGGCTTAGGCTTAGTTTTAGGTGGAAATCCGTAGTTGTTGATGCTACATCCCCCCCCCCCACTTATGATGCTACATCCCCCCCCACTTAAGCATATTTTGACTTTTGACGCTAGCTCCCCCCCCCCCCCCCCCACTTAACTTCATAAGTGGGGGGGGGAGCTAGCATCAAAAGTCAAAATATGTTTAAGTGGGGGGGATGTAGCATCATAAGTGGGAGGGATGTAGCATCAACAACTACGGATTTCCACCTAAATCTAAGCCAACGGCTAAGTGGGGGGGGGGGGGGGGGTTATATAAGGGGGGGGGGGGGAATGTATAAGTGGGGGGGGGGAGTATAAGTGGGGGGGGGGGGGGCGCTAGCATAGTCCAACCATTGACCCAAAGGCCAAGACCCATGGATTTTTGACCCCCCTTTTTTTCTGACGGGAATGAAAAGGTATATAAGTGAGAAGTAAAATTCATAAATATACTGGGATCGAAACTCAATATCCAGTTCAGGACAGTGTTTCTAATAGTCCGGGACCGGTTCCCCCCTGCCAGGATCCAAGAGGCACATTTTAGCTTTCAGGGAAAAAAAGTAAGTCAAAATTCGAGAATTCACCCGAGCCTGGCAATTCCAGGCAGAAATGAATAAATAAATAAATAAATATATATATATATATATATATATATATACAGACACAAAATCAGTCACATGTATAGACCACGAAGCGGGCCCTTCGGGTCCGCTTCGCGGTCAAAAATTTCGGTCCATTTTATTGAAAAAGTAACACCATAGGAATTAGGCAGCCAAAAAAGCCGTCATTAGTAGGCATCGCTCTATGTATGCCGCAAATGGAAGAAAGAATGGCTGACACCTGGTTTCCCCCCCTCCCCATGAGATTTCCCCCCCCCCCAAGCAATAACCCCCCCTCATGAAAGTTTCCCCCCCCCCCATAAAGGTTTCCCCCCCCCAAAGAATTTTACCTATACCCACACACCCTGCGCGAACTCGTCCCCTAGTTGATACGGCTCAGCAGTAAAACTAGGTGAAAATAGGTGAAATTGTGTCTTGGGGGGGGGGGAAACTAGTCGTCGAAATCGAGGACTAGTTCCCCCCCCCCCAAGAGTTTTGACGACTAGTTTCCCCCCCCCCCCAAGACACAATTTCACCTATTATCAACTAGGGGACGAGTTAGCGCAGGGTGTGTGGGTATAGGTAAAATTCTTGGGGGGGGAACCTTCATGGGGGGGGGGTCATCCACTTGGGGGGCCGGTAACCCTCCATGGTGGGGGGTTATGGCCATGGGGGGGAAACTAGGCGTGAGCCGAAAGAATATGAACCTGATGCAGGGTGTGCTGTTTCGTTTCCAGGACTTTCAGTATGGCTCCGCGCAGGTCCCAGAGCACAATCTTTGCGTCCGCTGACGCCGTCATAATGAAGCGCCCATTGCACGCCACGCCTCAACCCCTCTTGCTACCATCTCTCCACCACTTCCAAAACGCCTCCAACCCAGAGAGTGGATATCCTGCATGTGAGCCTTGGCAAAGTCCAGCCCCTCCACCGGCGCCACTCGCACCCCGCCCTCCTCCTTCTTTCCCAGCTGACAGCAGCAGTACACTTGTGATGGCAGAGAGGGCCTGGTTGAAGCGATGAACTTTGTAGACGGCGAGTGAGTTGGCGTAGGCGAGAGCGAGGACGAGGGACTTGGAGTCGGGCGCGAAGCGGACCAGGCGGGCGTGGTCCAGCTCCACGTTGCCGCGCACATTCTTGTGCTCCTTCTCCTGCACCTCTCTCAGCCTCATTGAGCCTGCCATGAGGGAGAGAAGAAAGACGTTGAAGTCCTTGCTGGTCCAGAGCAGGAGGGATCGGTCTTCGGAGGCGGAGACTAGGTGCTTCCCGCTGGGCGCAAAGTCTACGTCCAGCACGCGTCCTACAGCCATGAAGAAGTTCGAAAACCCTGTGGATGGACAAAAGGTAAGACACTGGTACCAGTGTGGCCTTTGAGGGAGGAGGCAAGCCAAGGATGCTGATATGCCACCGGTCGCCCCTTCTCTGACTCTGCAAGACGGAGACAATCTCGCTTGCTGGCTCAGCTGGGAGTTAATTAGCAGACTCTTGGCCTTGGCGTCCTTGCGTCGGCCGGTCTCAGAGGCATGGCTGCTGGCCTGGCTGCTGGCTGGCTGCTGTTCTGGGGCAGGCGGCGGACTGCTGCTGGCAGTACGACGACGGAGTGAGAACAGGGCTACCAGGAACACCACCGCTGCCCCGGCCACAAACGTCACCGCCACCGTCACCAGCTCCAGATCCACGCCCATCCTAGCACTCTTCTATTTTCACCTCCTGCCTTTTCCTTTTCCAATCTTCATTGAGAAACAAAGCTTATATCTCGCCTATTCACCTCATAGCTGTGCACAGAAGAAAGGAGCTTTGAATTCTGCGCAAAGCAGACGGCTGAGGCGACACGTAGAGGAAATGCTGGGGAGTACAGTAGACGCGGTGCTTGGAGAATCAGGAAGGCTGTGACTGGGCATATGTGCCAGCACTGAAACGCTGCCCAGCCTCTGCAAGCACGCCGTCTACCATTAGCTTTAGCATCCAACCACCAGCCATTCATTGCCGTTCATTGCCCCTGCACCAACTTTCAATCCCCTTTCAAACCAACTTTCTTTCTTCACCTGCGCTATGGGAAAATGCAAAATGATGTTGCCTCTTAAGCGGAGGCAGGGGCAGTAGATGGAGTAGAGGGCAGAGGGAGTAGAGGGCACTGGAAGGGAATATGATGGACGATGCGGACGATATCCGCAGCCAGCCCTCCGCTGCCAGCAAATTCTGCACCCGTCTAGGACAGGCTAGCTTCCACTTTCAATCTCCTCTCTGGAAGAGAAGAATGGCTTCTGCTTTGCAGTGGTACCAGCGGTTTCTAGACTTGTCCACGCCGCACCCTGGTCCACGATGGGCTCTCACGCTTGCTCTAGGCTTCTTCTACATGCTCCGTGTTATCTATCTACAGGTACACACTCTTCAGACTCTTCTCTTCCTTACTTGCCCCGTCTTCAGGGCTTCTACATCGTCACATATGCTCTGGGCATTTATCATCTCAACCTGTTCATCGCTTTCCTCACGCCCAAGATCGACCCTGCGCTGGACTTTGACTCAGAGGACGAGGATGGGCCGGGCCTACCCACCAGGACCAACGACGAGTTTCGTCCTTTTATGCGCCGTCTCCCAGAGTTCAAGGTACGTTTCCTATCAGTTCAACTATTACGCCAGGTTCCGGAAAAACTTACTTAACATGCTGATATGGAGGGAATAGAATTGAACTCAGAGTGAATAAGACTTTAAGAATTTTTCGTTAATTTCGCATTTCTTTCTAAAACGAGGTAAAAAGGTCGTCAATTTTACTTTCATTTATTGAGCCTTAAATTTGATTTCAGGCTTAAGATAACAAATCAAAAAGTTTAATCTATTGTCAACTCTTAAGTCAAAGAAAGATTAATCTCCAAGAAAAGGCTACAACATAACTTCTTTAACTTTTTTAGTGCAACAAAACGATTACAGGGGGAAGGCCTTTTCCGTACACCTAACTAAAAATTTATTTCTCCAGCCCACAATAAGTTAGAGAGTTGAAAATTGGTACGGAAGTAGGTCTAAACCTCCTTCGTTTACATAAAAATTTGCGGCTCAATTCATTAGGTAGAACCTGAGAAACAGTCAATTTTGTAAGGTCACTCAAAAATCGATGCAACGCGACAGTGAAATTTTTTTCACCTGATTTTGAGGCTTGATTTCTCAGCCCCATCAAATCCGTTTAAGCTTAAAATTTCACACAATTTAGATCTAAGCGTCCTTAACCTACATATAAACTTTTGTCTTTCTAGGTGCTACCTTTGTCGAGAAACAGCCTTTTAAATAAAACAACCCTTTTCTTTTTTCTATGATTTCATAGAATTTTCCAGCTGGACTGGCCCTTAACCATAGGAAAGGGGGAAAAGTGTGGTGTACTCTGAAGGCTGTTTCTCACCACAGCGAACACCTAGAGAAACAAAAATTTATGTGTAAGTTAAGGACACTTGGACCTAAATTGTATAAAGTTTTGGGCCCAAACGGTTTTAAAGGGTTCGAGAAATCAAGACTCAAAATCAGGTGAAAAAAAATTTCACTGTCGCATTGCATCGATTTTTGAGTGACCTTACAAAATTGACTGTTTCTCAAGTTCTTCTCAATGAAATGAGCCCCAAATTTTTATGTAAACGAAGGAGGGTTTCAACTCTCTAACTTATTGTATTCTGGAGAAATAAATTTTTAAAGTTAGGTGTACGGAAAAGGCCTCCCCCCTGTATTTGCCCATTTTACCCTAATTTTTCAAATTCCCAACTATTATTTCATATCGAACCGCAAAATTGAAGTAAATTTTGTATTGAAAAATTTTTGCGTTATAAAAAAAATTGCCAAGTCAAAATAAGATTTAATTTGAGAAAAATTTGACTTTGAATTTGTAAAATGTTCGAAAAATGGCAAAAAAATTTAGAGCAAGAATTATTTGTTTAGGTTCCTTTTATGCTGAAAAATTAGGGTGCCCCAGTGTCAATTGCATCTGATCGTGATAGTCTGTGATTGCAGTTTTGGCTAAGTGGGACGAAAGGGATCCTGGTGGCTTTCTGCTGCACCTTTTTCGAGGCCTTCAATATCCCTGTGTTCTGGCCGATCCTCGTCATGTATTTCATCATCCTCTTCATGCTCACCATGAAACGCCAGATCAAGGTCTTCTCTCTTACCCTCACTTCTTCTGCACTTGAAGAGGGATGAATTGCAGCACATGATAAAGTACCGCTATCTGCCCTTCACGCGGGGCAAGACACGCTACCAGGGCAAGGAGGACTCGGGCACCGTCGTCCAAAGTAGGCTCTAGAGCCATTCGCTCTCCTCTCTTTCCCCTCCTCAATCACCCTTTCCCCCTTCAGCCATCCCTCATCTCCTTTCACTCTCTCAATCACTCTCCCTCTTTGAGGCCTGGCATACCTATTCCGCTGATTGGATGCGTTCGCAATCAAATCTATTAATTAATTGCCGCTATTCTTAACGGACCATGTGCTTCACACTTTCCTAATATTCGCTTCTCTTGCGTGCAATGGGCGGAGCAGTCTTTGCTATCCCGGAGCGCTGATCTTCTGGCTGTAAATTGGTGAATGTGGAAGTTTTCAGCTGCCCCAGCTCCCCTTCTCCTCTCCACTGGCTCCTCCGCCCCTTCCACGCACTCCTCTCCTCACAACCCCTCCCTAGGTTCACTTCATTCCCATCACCCTCTTCCCCTCAACTCTCCTCTGCAGCTGAGAGACTTAGAGATGCATGCCTTTTTTGCAGGTATGTAATGTTGTTGCACCCCTTGGCCAAGTGCAGTCTCTGCGTCGACTCTGTCAAGGCCTCTTCCTCACCAGCTCTTCTCACTCCTTCCTTCCCTTTGGCGACACAAACACTCCCTAGTGCTGCTATCTTTGTTTATCCCCATACACACACCCCCATTGGCTTAACGAGGACTTTCGGCTGTTTTGGAGATTGATGGCCTCTTTTCACCGATGCTCTAAGTGTTTGCTCCCTTTGCTTCTTGGGTTGCTCTAAAATGGCGCCAGATCAAAGCGAGCGCAGAGAAAGGGCAGGAAAGAAAGGGAGTTAATCATGCCCAGAATCAGCAGCAGACCAAAGCTAATCAGCCCTTAACCAGCTTTGCCCCGCCCCGCTTTCTTCGTGCACCTTCTTCATACTCCTTTCTCGCCGTCTTGAGCCTCTTGATATTCAACCATCCCTAGAAAACTGCTAATATCACAAGGTCTTCTCTTTGATCTATTTTTGAAATCGGTCAGAGTAGACAGCCTTAGCTCCTCTTCTTCCCGTTACAGCTTTCAAAAGTATCTTTCATGGAGGTAACGACTACGGAGACAAATTTGTGAGGCTTTAAAAATTTAACTGATGTAAAAAAAACTACCTCAGGCTTTGCAAAATTTACTTCCTTGGGCGTTTATGAACAGCGGTTTACTAAAAATAGGAAAAAACAAATATATGCAAAAAGCAGAAAAAATATAGTTTCTAACGAATCAGTACTTCAGGAAATTCAAAACACAAAACTTCCTGTCATCATTTAGTTAGCTGTTCAGAAAGCTCAAAACTTCATATCATAATTTAGCTAGTTTGCCAGTAGCCATCAATTAGCCAAGCAGAGTTGGGACTTATTTTTACCATGGCCCGCCTTACTGGCACCGAGAAACTAGCAAAGACGACTTCTGAAGCCAATTTCCTGTTATGTTCAATGGCCTAGAAGCTATTATGGCTCCACGCTCAATCCACCATGTCTCATCTAGTCTCTCCACACTGGCGGTTTGGTGCGAAAAAGCAGAGCAGGTATTATTGGGGCTCGTGACAGGTTGCAGAACGGCTGGTGAGGCGCTTCGGGCTTGGACTCGCGTTAGGTCTCCATCCTCCCTCCCATTCATCACGCGCATTCAACTGACCGCTACATTTCTCCTGCTTAATGGCCCTTGTCAAGTCTACTTACTCCATTTGCTTCTAGGCCTTTGTATTCCCCTCATTTTTTCCCAGGATTAGTTTGCGATAAGCGATAGTTATTAAAGCTTGAAGCTCCACAGAAAAGGAACGGCAAATCCCCTGTTGCAATTTGCCAATTCTTTGTCTGAGGCATTGATACTTTCTTAAGTTATTGAATTGCAAACTATCTGTGTTATGAGTTTTTGCATTGCAAATTAACTAACTGGGTTACAAAATAATTGTCTCCCAGTTGAGTTGCCTCACTGATGAAAAAAGCTTAAATCAAATTCTTCATCCAGTATAATGCTATGTACATCATCCAAAAATGGATGATGTAGCGAATTTGCTAATTCGATTGTGTGACTAAACACGAAGAAAACATGGTTTCTTTCCTAGGCTTCAAAAAGTACTTGTTAGCAGAGGTGCAGGTTTTTACAAAGTGTCTTGGATTCGTGCTTCGTGATTCGGCTTTGGAGCTCCCTTAGCTATTTCAAATTACTCCAAAATATAGGGGTTTTTTTCCGCCCTACCTCTATTCCGCTTCGTTGAACACTTTCACCCTATTATGTTCGACAACGCGATTCTTTTTTCCACTCGAGCATTTTTAATTGCACCTTATCTTTTAAATCGAAGAAAGCTTTAAACTCGCCAATATGAAGCAGGATAGTTAGTTTTCAATATGGAGCTTTTGCGTCAAAAGCCGGTTTAATCATTTATATGATTTTCGTATTGAAATTGAAATCATTGCCATTTCAATTCGTTAAACAAGCAAAAATATAAGCATTTTCAACAAAAACAGCAAATGCATTTGAAAGCGTTTTAAATAAATGCACTCAATTTAAGTTCCTCACTGAATTTTATTCTTCTCAAAGACATATTGAAAACTGTGCACCGTATTAATATTGATAAGAATGAGTTAATTGAAATGTAAATTGAGATAGAGACTGGCGCAGGTGAAAAGAACCCGGATCGAAGACATGCTTAATTAAATTTTTCTTCTTCATCCTCCTCTTCGCCCTTTCATGCATCCTTTCCGACAGGAGTCATAGTATGTATGTATGGTTCAGTGTACTTCCGTATGCTAGAGGCAATTTTGTTTGTCAATCTGAAGTTGGCATCCATCCGTGGAGCATGGAGGAGTTGGGCGTTGAAGGGAGAAATGAACGGGGGCCTGTCATGGAAATGACCGACGCCCTTCCGCCTATTCCCCCTTTTCTCGCCCACACTTTGCCCCTGCTTCCATTTTATCGCCTTTTTCAAGCACTGTAGCCTAAGCTCAATCTATCTAGCCCTTTCCGAAATAATTTTTTTTAAATGTTCTTCCACTGAAACCGGGCTTTATTGAAAGGCAAAGAAAGCATGAATGCATCTGGAATGAAGGAGGGGGCTGCTTTGCGAGCTTTGGAGCAATGGACAGCCTTCTATGAAACTTTGCACCCGCCGCTTGTCATCATCATCTGCACATTGGGTCCTGTCTTTTCCGCATTTTGACAAATTTTCTTCAAGTGATGAGCAATCTGTGAAGGAGTGATGAGCAATGTGACGATAGTGATGGTGCTGTCCCGCAAAGAAATGCGCAGCGCCACCAACCTCCTCCTCCTCAGCCTGGCCATCTCCCAGCTCTGTCTCCTCCTCAACTACCTCTACATCACTGTCTACAAAATCATCGCCGGTCATCCCCCTCTCTACCCATTCTCTCCTCAGAGGCCCCTGAACTGGCGAATTCTGGCAGACGTGCAGTGCAACGCCAAGCTCTGGAGCTTCGACTGGGCTGCCCTCCTTCTCCTCAACGTCAACTTCTGCGTCGTATTCCACACTGCCGCTGTCTTCCACGTGGTCCTCTTTCATCTCCTTTATTCCATCCCCCAGTGCGGAAGAGGGATCAGCTATTCAAGATGGCCATCTCACTGGTTCGCTTTCTAACCGTCACGCTCTACAGCAAGCGCCAGGGACCCTGGCTCAGTAGCTCTCGCGCCGTTCATCTCGCCAGTGCCATCTACGCGCTTGTTGCTTTTGCAATTTCAGCATTTCAGATGTTCAAGAAGTGGGGGCTTGAGGTGCTGCTGATGTGCATCCCCTTCTACCTCAACTCGGAGGTGGTTCGAGACGACTTCTCTAAGATCCAGTGCCTTGCCATGGACGCAGACAACAACACTCTGCTACCCCCAGTCTCTAATTCATCCAATTCTCATCCTTTCCTTGCAGCCCCTTGGCCATTTCTTGAGGCGGCGGCAGTGTACACGATCCGCTACTCCCAGCTGGCGCGTTCCACGGCTCTGCTGCAGATCAACTTCTGGCTCTTCGGAATCCTCTGCAAGCTGGTGCCCTGCGCCACCATCCTCCTCTGCTCCACCGGCCTCCTTCTTCGCCTGCGCCAGTTCCAGGCTCGCGCCGACACCCTTCGAATGCCTCTCTCCGCCGCAGCCTCGTACACACCCCTTCCCCTCCTCCCCTCTCCTCAAGAACTACTGCTGCATCTCAGGACTCCGGGCACAGAGGGACCAAGGCTACCGCATCGACGAAGACGCCTCAGTCGAACCAACCACATGATACTCATCGTGAGCGGCCAGGAGGTTGAAGGAGGTGACAGGGATGGGGGGTAATGGCTATAGGTGATGGGTCTGTTCCTGCTGGTGGAGCTGCCGCAGGGCATCATGAACCTGCTGATGGGGATGGGCGGGCCGCGGGTGGCTCGCCTGTTCGCCCCGGTGGGGGACCTCTTCGAGATGCTCACCGTCGCCTACTCCTCCGTCAACTTCGCCGTCTTCGCCGCCATGAGCTCCCAGTTCCGCAGCGTTCCAGCCCTTTGGCAGCCCCTATGAGTAAAAGAGATAGCCTCAGCCTCACCTTGCAGGGCTTCAAGGCGCTGGTGAAAGGACTGGGCGGGGGGCAGACGGAGGAGGACGGCTGGCTGCCGCTGCCGACAGAGTTGAGCAGTCTTTGCAGGAAGAGGTGAGGGAAAGGAACAAATGGCTTTCACAGCGGAAGTGCGCTGGTGTCGCCGAGAGTGCGTGCTTTGAGAGGGGCGGCGTCCGGCAGTCATCGAAGTTATCGCACAGTCACCTTGTAGTTGACATTCCCCATTCAACATACCTCTTCTCATACTGCTTTGACGAGATTTTATTATTTCGCTCAGCCATATTATCTTCGCTTGTTGCCTGCACTGCAACTTCTTCTTATTTGTTTTCATCGACAATGCCGGAAAAGTAAAGCAGTGACAAACAAAAAGCACTGCAACTGCAATTCAAAATCATTTTGCTTTTTTTACAAAAAATTATTCACGCTAAATGTATTGACACAGTAAAAGCGTTAGTTGTATTTTTTGAAAGCGCAAATCTGTTGACCAATTCATCTCAGATACAATGTCCATGCAATGCTTTCTAATGTGCAAGGGAAAGACGGAGGCCTTTACGACACCAGAAAAGTGAATTTTTTGACAATTGCATTGAATTGTAGTTTATTTTCAACGAACAGTGTTACAAAATGTGACTTAGCGAGCATAAATAACTAAATAATAACAACAATAATAACAAGGTAATATCGGCCGATTTATAATCCCTTTACTTGAAAAGAACAGGCTTTTTTGGACACCAAAAAAGCTTTTTTGAACGCTCTTTTAATTGATTGAGTCAAATTTCTAGTAAATAATAAATTGTAGTTTAAGTAGATAGTAGTTAATTTTACTTAGAATTTAATTGTAGCTTTTTAATTTGCTAATCCATTTTCCACAATAAAAAAAATAATCTTCAAAATTTTTAAAATGTTCCTAAATTCATCAATTAAGAAAATTAATTTTGAACCTTGTCTTGGTGTGTTAGCGTTTGGCTTGCATTGGCTCTGCTTTTTTGGTCTCGTTCGCTTCTGGGTAGGTCTTCAAAGCTTTCAGGAATCTTCTTTTCACGTCGTTCATATTTCATAACTGTTAAGAAGAATTTAACTTTTGACTGTGAATATAAGGGAAAATTCATAGTTGCGGAAGAGTACAAATGTAAAAGGTTTTTTGAGAATTCAAAACCTAGCAATCGCGCATTATAGACATCTTAATCACGCTCGCTAATGTAACTTGCCGAGGCAGTATTGGAAGAAAAGTGCTAATTCTTTGGAATTTTGGTTGATGAGAAGAAGGCTGGGGCCCCAGTGCCTAGGCCAGCAGGTCTTCGTTGGATTCATCCAGCAAGGCTGCACCCTCCGACTTGCTCTCCGCGGGCACCAGGCTTTACTGCTCCTGCCAATTTTCTGCTCTCTTCTCTTTCTGTCAGAA
>JASANA010010179.1:0-15089 GCA_030248095.1 Ptycholaimellus sp. GST1_10
GAATCAGGTTGGCAGGAGGCCTTGGCGGCATAGATGGCGGCAGGCTCGAGCTGTCAGCCGCTGCTCACCGTAGCCCTGGCCTCCTCCACGCTCCCCTCCGTCCCCATCCTGAAGCTCTCCACTGGCAACCTTTCCATCTCCCAAGGGCAAAGTGTCACTGCAAAGGGCGGGTCTACTCTGAACTGGAGGTTCAGAGCAGGGACAATGGAATGCATTCGAGGTTCCCGGTGGCCGTGTTGGAGTAGAAGAAGTGGGAGTAGATGCTGTCCCCTGTAGCCATTTGTGCACCCTGCCCCCATCGCTTACGCCCCCATCCTAAAGCCTTCCCCCGAAGCCTTTCTGCCCTTCCACCATGAGAGGACCACCGGTGGGGGAGGGTGTACTCAGAGCAGGAGGCTCAGAGCATTGACCCTTCTGCACTTGCGGGGAAGCGTCCAGAGAGGCCTCGCAGGGGACGAGATTGGAGACTGAGCATTTGACGCGGTAGCCATTGCTGTCGACCACCAAGACAAAGCGGACGGTGCCCGATGTATTGGGATGATGCCGCTCCACCCGCACCAGCTTCCACAGGTGCCGAGGCCAGTCCTCAGCCAGGAGACAGGCCTTCCCCGTGGCTGGGGGAGGCATAGAGCAAAGGCCGCGTCGCTTGGACTGGGCTAGATGCTGTGAGCAAAGGTAGGCTAGGTACATGGAACGCCAGGCGTTGGTGAAGAGGCTGACGATCTTCTGCTTGGCCACCTGGAGCCGTCGAAGCTGGGGAGCTGAGGCTGGTGTGCAGGAAGACTCAAACAGGATGGGAGAAGAGAGGCTTCTCTTGCTTCTCCGTCCCCAGGCGGCCTTTCGTTGGAGGCAAGATGGAAGCTAAGACTAGCTGGTCCGTGAAGCTGGAAGGAGAGAGATGCCAACCCTTGTAGCAGGCGGCACAGGTGAAGCTGAAGGCGAGGGCTGAGGGATCCTTGGCGACGATGCGGTCGTGCAGGCTGAGCCAGGCGTCCACCGTCGCGGAGCCATGGGGCTGGAAGAGGATGTTGAGGCCGTCCAGGCAGTAGGCTTCCTGGCAGCCGTCGCAGATCACCCGCTCCTCCGTGTGCACCACCACCGAGCACTTCCCCGGACACGCCGGAGAGTCCGGCTCCATCACCAGCGCCATTGAGCTGCAGGCCAGAAGGCAGAAGGAGGGAGCAAAGAGAGGGGCAGGAACCGAAGAGAGAGGGGTGTGTCAAGCGCAAGCCTGACAGGGACCTATGTGCGCTTGAGGTGCTTCCCGCTGAAGCAGTAGGGGCAGGCGAGGAGCAGACTGAGGATGAAGGCAAAGGACTCCAGCCCGACCTCAACTCACACCACCACCAGAGACTCAGGACTCACAAAGAACAGCCCACCGCAAGAGGACGGCGCATCTGGGGTCACCCAAACACACCTCCTAGCGATTGCGAAGCTTGTCCTTGGAGCTGACTCAGTTGGGTGGCATCGCCAGCCACTTTTAGACGAAGCCCAGTTCGGGACTGGACAGGCTCTATGTTCTCGTCAACTTCTGAGGCAATGCGAGGCAGGCGAGGCAATGCGAGGCAGACCTGCCCCTCGCCAGGACTCTAGTACCCTCGCCAGGACTCTAGTCTGGCACAGTACCATCGGCGGGCCAAAAGTGGATCTCTTTTCTCCAAAATTTCCAATTGCCTCGAGTAAAAAGTCAAGGAAATACAATTTCTACTAGTGGAATATGCTGTGTCATCTGCATTTTGTTTTTGGGCGCACATGGAAAGAGACACTGAACTGCGCGCCAAAAACAAAATGCAACTGTCCAAGCAGCAGATTCCTCTAGTAGAAATTGTATTTCCATGAATTTTTACTCGAGGCAATTGCAAATTTTGGAGAAAATATATATATAATAACAGAAAAACAAGAAGCACGTGAACATATATATATAATGCTAGAAACGGGTGAATTCTCAACAGATTTTGACAAACATTTTTTCCTGAAAGATAAAAATATTTAAGCAGGATCCGTGCAATTGAAATATTACTTTGTTCCTAGAACGGCTGGAAAATTGCAATTTAGTTTTTGCGCTGTAGCACCTTTATTCTTGATAATTGCACAGAATACTTCTGTGTTTTGATTCACAATTCATATATGCCGGTTCCAAATCTGTGCTTACTTTTGTTTCACCAGTCATATATTGCGGTTCATAATCTGTGCTTATTTTTGACAATCGGTGAGAAACCACAGATTTTCCCTTTTGAGTGACAAACTTTCATGCATTAAACAAAAGTTTGGATACATTTTGTGCTATACCAGCAAAACAGCTGAGAATTGAACATTAAACATTGATTTTTTTATTCACAATATATGTCTGCCTGTTTTGAATCTGTGTTTACTTTTGAAATTGGTTGAGAAACCCGACTTACTCTGTTGAGTGCCAATGTTCAGCCTTGAACAAAAACATTCCTTAATTTTTAACATTTGCTACAGCTGAAGATGGGGGAGGACAGCGCTCCGCGGTGACTTATTGCGCTATGCGGCATATCCCATAAATCAATATTACTTTTATTATTTAGTCATTAATTCTTTTTATCTGCTTTAATTGTTTAGTTAGCATAACAAATATATAACTGTCAGAAATCATACGCTCTGTAAGTTTGTAAAACTGCCAACATGGAACCAAATCAGGATGGACTCAACTGGCCCTATAATTTCCAATCAGTAAGAAGGCAAAATCGAACTGCGGCACGAGGTCAAAATGGAGAATTGAACCGTCAACAGATACGAGTTAGACAACGTAGACGAGATTCACATGGTCGCTTCATTCCTGACAATGGTCAAGCCGCAGAAGCCTACGATCGATTGATAGCTGAAATGGGGCTAACCCGTGAATCTGCAGTGGGAGATCGTGATTTCTTATTTGGCCGTCAAGCTTACACTAGAACACGACCACGCCATTTTCAACCCAACCATTAATACATTTTGACCACTTATAACGTAGTCATGTTTTTCTGGTATACTATATTTTTATATATTCATTATTATATATTTAAATAATAAAATAAATACTTACATAAATACTTACATACTCTTATACTTACAGGTGACACCGTCCATTTGTTGGGGATGGCTGGGTACTGCCGACACGTCACTGCTGTCACGGTGAATCCACAATGTATTTGTATGCACGTGAAATTGGTAGCAGCTGAAATTTCCATTGCTAGCATACATGATTTACCTATTGGGCTATAACTAGCCATATTTGGACTGTGAGCAATTCCTGTCACCCACAGCCAACCAAGCCGTTTTTAGATCTGGTTCCATGTTATATAAAACGTATACCAAGTATCTTAAGTATCTGTGAAATAGTGACAGTTACACATCAAGTACTGCTGCTGGCTCTTGACGGAAATATCGCACTGTGGCTAATGGAATACTGATATACTGAATACTGAATTTGGTGGATGCCTAGTCGTAGTGCTTTAGTGAAGGCACTTATATATGCTGATTCAAGCAACATTGCAGCCATTGAAATTTGACCATTGTTGAAGATTGGGTCAACTGCACGTTTTATGTACTTTGCAGGTAAGTTAAATTCAGGTGTTGTTTTTGCTAGCCCTTCTGCACATTCATTCATAAGCATGCAAGCCTTTAACAAATCTGAACCATCATTGCTTGTTGCTCCATCAACGCCACCTGCTCGCTCGTTGAATTGCTCCATCAATGCCACCTCCACCAAGCAGTGATGTCTTTGCAGTGTTTACAATTGCATCAAAATCTAGAGTTGTAATATCTCCTTGGAATATGAATATGCGTGAAGTTTGAAGCAGAAGTTTGAAGTTGATTGGGATGAGCAAAGCCGTAATTTAATTCCAAGATTCCACTTTGCTTTGAGTTTTGCAACATATCCTGGGACAATGGCAGTGGAATATGTTGTCTCCTACAAATAAATATCTAGAAAATTAAAATGATCTGAATAATTGGCAAACCTGTAGTAGGTGCCTTGGAATCTTCTTGGCTGTGGCATGCTGAGGAGAAGAAGTTTAGAGATGGCGGCACCTTGTTAGAGGTGTGACATAAGAAAAAAGCCTGCGATGTTGTTTTGAAGTTCCAGTACCTTCCAGATAAACCTCAACCTCTACTTCAACAAGAATTGACAATGGCGTAGCAGATGGTTGCAATTGTGGGGCTGAAATAAATGGAGCAAATACAATGAAAAGTGCAAAAATACACTAACCGTTGAGGCTGGGGAGCTCCATGACTCCAAATCCTTTGTGTAGCTGATATCAAGAAAGCTCTTTTTCAATTTATTCTTAATGCACGAGCTTTTGACAGATGTAAGGCGAGTCAGGAAAATAACAAAAGAGGTTATATGGGGACTGGAGAGTAAGAAAGTGGGATGTGTTGGGGAGCTGGCTCTTCTGGTAGGCGGCGCTGATCTTGATCTGATGATCATCTTCTTCATGGTCTTGTGGGCACAGCGGAGGGGCAGGGCAGGGGTCGCAGGACCAGTGGGGCTGGGGCAGGGGGGCTGGCTGCGGAGGGGCGGATGTTGGGAGGAGGGGGTGGGGAGCTGGCTCTTCTTGTAGGTGGCGCTGATTTTGATCTGACGATCATCTTCTTCATGGCCTTGTGGGCACAGCGGAGGGGCAGGGCAGGGGTCGCAGGACCAGTGGGGGCTGGGGCAGTGGGGCTGGCTGCAGTGGGGCGGGATGGAGTGGCTTAGTGGTTGGGGAGCTGGCTCTTCTTGTAGGTGGCGCTGATCTTGATCTGGCGATCATCTTCTTCATGGCCTTGAGGGCACAGCGGAGGGGCAGGGGTCGCAGGACCAGTGGGGGTTGGGACAGGGGGGCTGGCTGCCATGGGGCGGGATCTCTTGGCTACAGCCGAGAATGCAGAAAGCTCTGAGAAGTTGTAGTTTTCATCTATGTGTATCCATGTCTCCTAGAGCAAGCTGAGTATCCAAATCCATGGGTTCCTCCAGTTGGCATGTAGGCATAAGTTTAAAGGGTTGAATAAGCTGAGTAATTTTACTAAATGGTTGCTTTGGAATGAGGGCTGTGAAATGAAATCCTTGATTTTAAGCAATGAGAGCATTGATTCACATGGTTTTACAATGTGCTCATGGACACTGCTGAATTACGTGCTGCTGGAATTTGGTTGTTGTAGGCATTTTTTAATGTGGCCACACTGATAAGATATTGTGGGTCTAGGGTCCATTGAATAGATTTTATCATCTGCTGCTACTTGCTTCATGCCAGTATAGAAGAAAAACACTGGTACTTTGAGGAGAATACCAAGGGCATGTGCATGAAAAGCATCTCCCCACTGTTGTCTTCTGTATAAATATGCTATGATATGATGCAGCTTTTCTTGCTGTTGTGCTTTTTCTAATGTAGCAACTGGTGTTGATGGAACAAAGTTGTATTCATCAGTTGGAGGATAGAAAGCATCTGGCAATCCATCTTAGGACCTGTTGTCTGCCAGCTTGGTAAGGTGTATGAGTTATTCTGGTAACAAAAGGAAAACAAAGTGCACAGTGCCCTTGATATTGTTCTATAAAGGCAGGTGTCATCCCCAATAATTTCTGCTGGCACAATCATGTCATGGAGTGGATGGAAGAGATTCTCATTATCATCCCCATGCAGCTTTCCATTCCAGGTACCTGGAAATGCAAAAAAGGGTTCCTTGGAAATTTTTAGCATTTAATTACGCATTTCCATTACCATTTTACATGGAATGAAAAATGCCTGGAATTATGGGCCGACTTTTCCATTTTCATTTTCCAGGTTTTTCATTTCCAGGTGCTATTCCATCCATTACTCTGAGTCCAGATTTTCTGACCAAAATTCAGATGCGAACGCAACAAAAGTGATTGCTCAACCCGCAACAAACAGCAAGAAGGGAGACATGAACACCATAAAACAGCCTTGAAAGTGTAAAGCACAGTTCCTCAAACTGGAATGGAAGACAAGACTGGGCTGAGGCCTGCTGAGGTCACTGGGATAGGGATGGGGTGTAGAGAAGAAAGGGGCAGAACATTGGCATTGACAGACTGGAGCTGGATATGGCTATATGAGGGCGAAGGGAGTGGTGGAGGGGTGGCTGGCCTAATACGTGGGCGAAGGGGTGGTGGAGGGGAGCGAGAGTCGGAGCGTGTGGAGCCTGGCTTGACAGGCGAGTCGAACTCCACACCCTTCTCTCGCATCGTCTTCCACTTGAACATCTTCCGTCGTGGCGCGATGGTCTTGACCACTTGTACTGCAATGTCAGTGCTTTATGGGGTGGGGGCAGAATTGAAATGGGGGGGGCAACTTGCGTTTGGGTGGATCAATTGGAGCGGGGGCCTTTGAGTTGGAGTTGTCAGGCTTGAGGGGAGACGGCGTCTTGGGCAGCAGAGAGAGAGGGTCAGAGTAATCGGAGTCGGAGGTGGACTCCATGTTGGACTGATCCACGGCCTCCTCTACCAGCATCTTGAGGATGCGGGTGAGTTTGTCATTGATGCTGTTCAGCTCATTGGTGACCGCTTGGGACTCGTTCTCCATGTGGGCAGCTTCAATCTTGGACTCGATGCTCCACACCAGAAGACGAATCTCCGCCACCAGTTTCAAGACGTTATATTGGCATCCTTCACCGCTCTTCTTCTACTTCGCTCATTTTAAAAGTAAACACAATAAAAATCGTTATACATAAATTTTGAACAATAAGCTCACGTTTTTTTAGCCAGTCCAGAGCAAAATGTAACTTTTCAAAAAAAAATGAGTGCCCACTCAAAAAAGGAAGTTTCAACTAATCCGATACCAAGTCTACCCTGTCAGGATTCAAGCTAGACATGTTAGCTTTCAGGAAAAAAAGTGAGTCAATATCCGTTGAGAATTCGCATGGATTTGGCCATTCCAGATAGGGACATATATATAAATATACAAACAGACAACAAGTCTATCATATGTATAGACCGCGAAATCAAAAATACAAAAAAATAATATAATTCTCGTACATTTCAAGCTCAGAAATCTAATTTTTTTAGTTCATCACGTAGAATGCAATTAGATGTTATAACATTTCGAAAGTCAGTTCTTCATGAACACAACGAGCTTCGTAAAAGACATGGCGTAGAGAAACTAACTGAGAATGCTTGTCTGACAGTTATTGCACAACGCTGGGCTGATCACATGGCTTCAACAAACAAGCTGGCTCATTCACCTCAGGATGTTGGCACACATCGACTTGGAGAGAACATATATTGGTCAAAAAAGTTCCATGGTTCCAAAGAAGAAGCAAGGGCAGCCGTTGATTCATTCTATGATGAAATAAGTAATTACAGTTTTGCAAATCCTGGAAATCCTCAAAAGACAGGCAAGCCTATTGGTCATTTCACACAGGTCATATGGCGTCGGTGCTATGAAATTGGCTCAGGAATTGCAATAAACTCAAAAAATGAAGTGTTCATATGCATCAACTATGACCCACCTGGAAACTGCATAGGATGCTATGAAGATAATGTTTACCCAGTAGGATCAACACCGCCAAAAAAACCATCCTGTTTGGAAGTTCCCACCATCATTGCACAGAAACATAATCAACTACGTTCACAACATGAAGCACCCGCAATTGTAGTCAATACACTCATGAATCAAATTGCGCAAGGTTATGCAGAAGCCATGGCTTCAAGTCAAGATTTTAAATATGCAAAAGGGCTCACGTATGGCATAAACATTGGCATAACATCTGAATTTAATCCCGTAGCAACAGTTGACACTTGGTATGAACAAGGTTTGTGTTATAAAGATGGAAATCCACTAACCCCCACAATTAGGAATTGGGCACAGATTGTGTGGAAATCAACTAAACGAATTGGTGTTGGTCTTGCTATTGGTCGACCCTGGTCAGTACTGGTTGTTCTATATGACCCTAAAGGATGTTCTCAATCAACAGCTGCTGAGAATCTCAAACAATCTAATTATCCTCCCAATGCACCCAGTTCATAAACCATTTGAACATTTTCGATTTGCTCAATAATTTGCGTTATTTGTTGTATGTTTCTCAATTTGTCTTCATTGTGCAATTCATTACCTTTTCATACATTTGTGCTAGTAATAAATTATGATTTTTGTATTCGAGTGTAATTTAGCCAATCCTATTTGAAACTAACATTGGCTATAAATTTTGAACCTTAAAATGATGTTGTTTCTGTATCTTTCTATACTAAAAAAGAGTGTCTGTCAAAATAATAATGAATCTTTGTATGCACAAAAACATACCAAAACGCCCTACTCTCCCACAAAATCCACCCACCCCCCCCCCCAAGCATAACTGAAATAATTAATCGCCTATTCAGTTTTATTTCTCTTAGCTGGTCTCTTTAATGCTTGCAAACAAATAGCTTTGGCATCAGGTGATGACTTTTATTTAAGTGAGAAAGAGTTATGCGGACTAGAAAGATGCCATCACTATTTCAACAAGTATATGGCGCAAAGCGCAATAGGTGACTGCGGAGCACTTGCATCCTTCACAAGTAGCAATATCCTAATTTTAAGGAAAATTTCTGCTGTGAGGGTGAACATTGCATCTCAAAAAGAAAATTATGTGGTTTCTCAACCTTTTTCAAAAGTAAGCACAGATTTAGAATCGGTATATATGACTTGTGCACAAAAAACTCAAGTGTTCTGTTCAATTATGAGCCGTTCAGTTGCTACTAATTATTGATGCTATTGTCATGCGTGAAAGTTTGTCACTCAAGAGGGCAAGTCTTTGGTTTCCCAACCATTTCTAAAAATAAACACATATTCCCCCAGAATCGGTATATATGACTTGTGAACAAAAAAAACTCAAGTGTTCTGTTCAATTATCAGCCGTTCATCTGCTACTAATTATTGATGCTATTGTCAATTTGACTCGGGCAAGATTTGTTTTCTCAACCATTTTCAAAAGAAGCATCCTATTTATATGATACTTTGTAACCCCCCCCCCCCTCAAAAATCAAGTCTGTGGTTTCTCAACCAATTTCAAAAGTAAGCACAGTGTGACGTTTCCCAAGCCGGTTTCGTCGACCTTGACTGTCGATGAGGCGGGCGGAAGGGAGGCCGGGATCAGTTGCTCTCAACAGTGGCTCAAGATGCCCTAACCTGTTCTGCTCTCCTTCCCCTTTCTGTGACAATGAAAGAGAATCTCGCTAAGTTACTGCTGCATATCACCACAGCGTTTGGTAGATCAGAGAGCTGATTAGCTTATCTGTACCTTCGACCGACCACCTCTACAATGCTACTACAATGCCCAGCACCACTTCCACCAACTTCCGCTTCCGCAACAACTTCCGGCCTTTGACTTCGCCACCTTTCATCAGCAGCGATCGAGTCAAAAGCCCCAGTCACCAATCCACAGAGACCGGACAGCGAATCGAGCCCAGCCTGCAATGCCGGACTTTGCTTTGCTGCCAGACAGGACACCCTGCAGCTCCAGAACTTCACTCAGCCAGAGCCGGCCTTGTGAACCTCGTGAGCAACTGCGACTATGCTGCATGGAATTGAAATTGACTTTCAAGTCTCTTTTCAATGTCCACCTTTCGACAGCAACATCGCAACGCCAAGTTTCGAGCCATGACGTCATCCTTGGACAACTGCCAGGAAAACTCTGACATCACACGACACACTTGCTACCGTAACCCACTGCGACATAGGGTCTTGAAGCGAACTGAAAAGTTCTCTTCAAAGAACAACTCCCTTCAATGATTTCATTCTATCCTTGCGGATTTTATGAAATCATTCAACACCGACAATCGAGACGAGATTCAACTTCACTGCCAGGCATTGAAAATTAACTGAAAAGTTTTTTTTCATGCTGACATCATCAGCGTCGTCTACAGAATTTCATCATCCTGAAATGGATTTTGAATGTTCTCTTCAGCTGCCAGCTACCAGCTTCGATCCATCTTCACTGCTGGACTTTGAAATTGACCACTGTCCAATCCTGGAATGGATTTTCACTATCTGCACTATCTGCACTTTGCACTATCTGCGAAGATATGCAAATTCTTTCTACGCTTCTTTCGACAGATCCAAAATAGGCAAAAGAGACGCTAAACTTAAGGTTTGCATAACTCAAAAGGGCCTATTTTGGAGCGGCATTCTGGAAACGCGGCCGCGCTCGCCCACCTAAACTCCGCCTACTCTCAGCCTAGCCACAAAGGCCTCTTCTGAAGTGGCCTACTGAGAGCAGCCTCCATGGACCTCAGCTCGATATGGCAAAGAACTCAAGAAAGCGTGCAGACACAAACCCAGCAATTGTTTTGTGTCATCCCGAGCTGCAGTCAATTCTTTTGTCGCAGCCTCAAGAACAATTGTTTTGTGTCATCCGGAGCTGCGTCAATCTTAGCCGCTGTAAACCTGAGCAAATTGACCTGTCATCCTGAGCTGCGTAACTTCTTCGCAACTCTCACAGTGACAATTTGCTCTGTGTCATCCTGAGCTGAATCGATCTTTGACACTGCCAACCCAAGCAAATCGCCTACTTTCATCCAGAGCTGCATCATTCTATTCACAGCTCCAACAGAGACAATTTGCTCAGTGTCATCCCGAGCTGCGGAAAGTTGAGCTGACTGTCGGCCTGAGCTGCGTAACTTCCGTGCACCTCTCAGAACAGCCTGAATCAACGTCACCAGAAGCAAACCAAAAGTACGACTCTCGGAAAATTGACAGCCTCTGGCCTTTCTTCAATGCCTCAAAGAGCCGCCTACAAAGGCTCTCCGCAATCCCCCAAGTGGCCCAGATCCAACCAGAAGCCCTTGCCCTGCTTCTTCTACATGGCCGCCATCAACAACGTCCGCATCCCCTACACCTCTTACCCCCTCCAGCCTCAATGCGACAGGCGTTTAAGCAGGCCACGCTTAGAGTCCGCCTTTTGCATCACCGGCAAATGCGTCCCCTCTTCTGCCTTCAATTGGCCCAAGCCTCCAGGGCTCCGTCCACAGCGCACAAATCAACTTGCTTGCTTGCTTTTCTGCTGCCGGCCGAGAAGGAAGAGTACCCTGGACGGGAACCTGAACCAACTGGCCAGGGCCTAGTAGATCATCAGACAGAAGATCAGCGTTCGCATCATCGACATCAATGTCATCACCAATGACACCTCAAACCTCCCTCTCTAATCCTCATCTGGATGGAAGGCGAAGTCCAGCTTCTACTATCTCCGCTACAAAACCACCGTCTATTACATCGCCGGCGTAATCAGCGGGTCTTCAATACACCCTCCTTCCATCTCAAGTCCCACTCAATAGAGGCCAAGCAAACATGGCCTAATAAAAGCTGTGCTCCGCCAAGGGCCCCAGATTTGCCTGGCTCCACTTGAACAGCGCAGAGAAGGACACTGACATTCTCCTACTCCCTCCACTCTTCCCATCTATACCCCCAAGCACCCCTTTGTGGAGCAAGAGAACGCCTCAACTGTTCTGGCAAATGCCGCTTGGCCAGCGTACAGATGGACACCGACGGACCCGGCAAGCTTTCCATCACCTCCACTTTGATGTCTACTCCAACCCTCCAGACTGTTAATATTCGACATAGCCAAGGACGCCTGGCTGAGCATCTGGGACCTCCAGAACTTCTGTGACAAGCACAGTCTCAACCAGCTCTATGTGGGCAGCGGATAGATGAACAGTCCAGATTGCGCACCTTCATCCTGCTTCTAAACCTGCTTCCTAGAGGCTTTGGATGGAGCGGCATCAAAAAAGGGCCTTCCAAGACTGCACCGTCCATGGTCTGAAAGCAGGAAAGAATACCTCCGCCCAGGCCCAGCAAGCGGAGCCAATTGCCCTGCCTTTCAAGACAACGCCATACGGGAACATTAAAGTTTAACTTTAATGCAATAATTTGGCAAACTTTTGACGCTTCTCTTATCCTAAATATGGATAAAAGAAGATGTCCAAGAACTTTGGTTCTATGGCGTCTGACCAAGATATGCCGACCCTCTAAACGGTGCAAATCTGCAAAGACTGTGGTTTCAAGGCCTCCGCCTTCGGCTTTGGCTTTGGTTTCCAGGTTGCCACCTCCTACAAGACACCCATTGACCTCAACTCATTCCCCGTCAATCAATCGATTGCCAAGAATGACACATCAATGATAATCAGCGGCCAGCACATTTCCTCCCAGCTCATCAGCTACAAAGGATTGAAATGCGTCTGGCACGGGCCTCCGGCCAACTTCTACTAGGCTTTGTTCATCAAGCTCAGCAGCATCGGGACTGCCTTCAACTGCAACATGAACAAGGCATTGGCCTTCGGCCATGCTTTGATGGCCTGAATCGGCAGGCACCGGCCTTTGGCCACTCTACGACGGCCTGATTCGGCAAGGCACTGGCCTTTCCGCTGAATTCCCTTTGATGGCCTGAATTGGCAAGCAACGGCCTTCGGCCACTCTAAGATGGCCTGAATCGGCAGGCACCGGCCTTTGGCCACGCTTCAACGGCCTGAATCGGCAGGCACCAGCCTTCGGTCACTCTATGACGGCCTGAATTGGCAGGCACCAGCCTTCGGCCATGCTTTGACGGCCTGAATTGGCAGGCACCGGCCTTTGGCCACTCTACGATGGCCTGAATCAGCAGGCACGGGCCTTCGGCCAATCTTTGATGGCCTGATTTGGCAGGCACCGGCCTACAGCCACTAGGAGTTCAGCCTGTCACTGCGCTCCCATTCCAGCAGCCTTCCTCTATGGACTCCGACTGCAGACGGAAAGTGTCAAACAGCAACAACTCCATTGAGTCAATCTGTCCCTGCAGTTCCCCTTCAGCAGCCTTCCTCTGTGGACTCCGACTGCGGGTGGGAATTAGCAAACAGCGTGACTAAGCCTCAAGGGTCAACCCCCTCATCTCTAGCAGCCTTCCCTCCTCTGTGGACTCTGACTGACAGCCCTGAGAATGACCTACGACGCAGCATCCGTCCTTTGCATTTCCTTTCACAGCAGCCTTCCTCTGTGGACTCCGACTGCGGATCGAACCGTGAATACAGATGTCTGCAAAAAGCCCCACCTAAGAGCTACTAGGAGCCAGTGGGTACCAACTACTCGGCCTCTTGCTACTCTTCTCTGTCGCCCTTATGGGGGGAGGCAGGAAGACTGCAAGAGCACGCCCTGCTCCACTCTGCCACATTGCTGAGGAAGAGGGAGAGAAGCAGGAATCAAGGCAGGGACGGCCGACATGGGAGTGGCTGTCACGTGAGGGCGCTGGCAAAGCACCCTCGTTCCTTCTCACTTCGGGCTGAGGGCCCACCTTGTTACTCTGCAAAGGCCTAGTATGCCTTTTGCCACCTCGCGCCATCGACAGATGGGAGGAGGATGCAGAGGAGAGCGAATTTGTCTTACAGGACTCTGAGATGATGAGCACAGAATTCGCGACCGCGCAGGCCTACTAGGAGGCAATGACAGTGCCCAGCCTACCAGGCGGCTGGTTATCGATGCGGGAAGGAGTACGGAACACAAAACCCTCAGCCTCTGTCAAACTCCGCCAGGTGGATGATTCAACAAGTTCAGACTACAAAGAGTCTGCTTTGCAGCTAACTAGGTGGCTGATCTTGTCAGTGCGGACCACAAGGAGTCCACCTCACAGCCAAACTGGTGGCTGACTGGACGAGTGCAGACTACGAGGAGTCTGCTTCGCAGCCAACTAGGTGGCTGATCTCATCAGTGCGGACCAAAAGGAGTCCGCCTTGCAGCCAAACTGGCGGCTGACTGGACGAGTGCAGACTACGAGGAGTCTGCTTCGCAGCCAACTAGGTGGCTGATCTCGTCAGTGCGGACCACTAGGAGTCTGCTTTGCAGCCAAACTGGCAGCTGACTGGACAAGCACAGGCCGCGAAGAGTCCGCGTCACAGCCAAACTGGTTGCTGAGTTTGACGAGCGCGGACTACTATGAGCCCGCTTCGCAGTTGACTAGGTGGCTGACTTCGTCAAGCGCGGACTACTAAGAGTCCGCTTTGCAGCCAAATTGGTGGCTGATTTTTGATGAGCGCGGACTACTACGAGTCTGCTTTGCAGCCAAACTGGTGGCTGATTTGAGCAGTGCGGACTACTACAAGTCCGTTTCGCAGCCAAACTCGTGGCTGATTGGACAAGCAGAGTACTAATTGTCTGCTACGAAAAACCGACAAGGACTGCTTATAGACTCATCGAAAACCCTTGGAGTGCTGCATTTGTGACTGTTTCAAATGGTTCGTAAAGTTCATGGTGGTGGACTTCAGATGGCAAAGCTTGGCTAAAAATCCCTGTGCCAATTTGCCGCCTACACAAGCCCCTTCGCCTGCTATTCAACACCAGAAAAACAGCCCCTCAACCCGCACACCCTTTGCTGTACACTCCACCCTTCAGCGCCACACACACACTCCCCTGCAAAACACCCCCTGCTCCAGCCAGCAGGAACCTGTTCCCCCAGTCTTCACAAGAAGGGCGGCAAGAAGAGAGGGTGGACTAATTACTCTTCCCTCCGCGGGCCTACGTTTTTTGGCACAAGCTCTGAAAAAAGCGGCCCCCAGAGAGCGCAAACAACTGGAGATTAATGACCCTCCTTACAACCACACCCTACTCCCTACGCCCTCCTCCAGAAAAAGCGGCTTCCAGGGAAGAGCAAGTGGGGATGACGGATGACTCCACCCTGCCACCACCCCCCACCTTTTTGCGCCCCTCGCAAAAAGTGGCCTCCGCAAACTGACGCTCATTTGTCAGCTCTAATCGCCCCACAGCCTCAGAGCCAGGATCGTTAACGATCCTCCTTTCTCTACCTAATGGCCCCCTCCATCAACTTTACACACCCTTCCTCCACACGCACTGGCTGAGTGCGCACAGAGAGCTCCTTTTGACACCTAATGGTGATAAATGAAGCCAAAGTTTTTCCGCCAGCGCTCCAGAGAGACAGGCCTCTGCCAAGCCTGCTTTGGCCTCCACACACAGGAGCTTGGAAATTCTTCCCCCGCTTCTCCACACCATCACCACCTTCCAACCACTATGGCCCTGCCCCCGCTGCAGGGGGAGGATTGGAGGTACCCAGCCTCAGCCAGCTACTCCTCCAGCCTCAGTCAGTCCCTTGGCCAAGTCCTCCCATCAGGCGCCCCTCACTTCCCACTCACCCTCAGACGT
>JASANA010010180.1:0-76006 GCA_030248095.1 Ptycholaimellus sp. GST1_10
GTCTGTTCCAGTCCCATACTCCGCGGTTTTTCAACCAAATTGGCTAATTTTTTGCATGAAGGTCCGCCTGGGCGGTATCTCCAGGCCATTTTTGGCGCTTGGCGTAATTTTTTGAATTTCGCCCAAAACTCAATTTTTTGATGTTTCAAAGCACTAAAAATCGTAAATCAGTGGTTTTTCCATGAAATTAGCTGAAATTTTGCATGAAAGTCCGCCTTGGTGATGCCTTGGCCCCATTATTAAGGCTTGGAGAAATTTTTTGATTTTCACCAAAAACTCAATTTTTTGATGTTTCAAAATACGAAAAATCGTAAATCACTGGTTTTCCAATGGAATTAACTGATTTTTGGCAGATATGTCCGTCTAAGTAACATTTCAAAGCTGGCAAAAGGAATTTTAGAAAAATTTATTATTTCTTGATTTATAGTCAAAAAACCAAAATCCTAATGTTTCAACAATTAAAACATCTATAAATCCCTAGTTTTTCAACAAAATTAACTCAATTTTGGGAGTTAGGCTTGTGGTTTGGCTTCAAGGTGGTGACTTGAAGCTGTTAAAAGGAATTTATGAAACAAATTTGTAATATTTCGCTTTGTGGCCAAAAACCTAAACCTTAGATGTTTAAAAAATTCGAACTAGCATATGTTTAAGGCTTTTGAATTAAACCAGCTGATTTTGACTAGAAGTGATTCTTATGCATGGATTATAACGTTGCTTACTTGGAACAAAGGCCGCGCATCTTGGCAATAGCCGAGAATACCTTGTTTGCATGAATGTCCGCCTGGGTGGTATCTCCAGGCCATTTTTTGGGCTTGACGTAATTTTTCGATTTTCGCCCAAAACTCAATTTTTTGATGTTTCAAAACACTAAAAATCGTAAATCACTGGTTTTTCCATGAAAGTGGCTGAAATTTTGCATGAGAGTCCGCCTTGGTGATGCTTTGGCACCATTATTAGGGCTTTGCGAAATTTTTTGATTTTTACCCAAAACTCAATTTTTTGATGTTTCAAAATACGAAAAATCGTAAATCACTGGTTTTTCAATGAATTTTGTTGAATTTTGGCAGGTACGTCCATCTAAGTAATATCTTGAAGCTGGCCAGACGAAATTTTGAAATATTTATTATTTATTGATTTATAGTCAAAAACCCAAAATCTTGATGTTTCAAAAATTTGAACATTCATAAGTCCATGGTTTTTCAATGAAATTAGCTGATTTTTGGTATGTACGTCCGTGAAAGTAATATCTTAAAGCTGGCAAAATGAATTTTTGAAATAATTAGTATTTCTTGATTTAAGAAGAAGCCAAAATCTTGATGTTTCAAAAATCGAAACATGTATGATTCACTGAAATCTGTTGAATTTTGGCATGCATTTTCATCTAGGTGGTGTCTTGAGGTGAGGCCGCGCATCTTGGCAACCGCCGAGAATACCTTGTTACACAAAAAGCAGAACTACCTTGCTAATTAAGAGAGCTTTTGTGAGAGGTTGAAAAGTGGGACGGACAAAAATTTTTACCCCCCTTTTTTATATTTTTTATGAAAAGTAGACATGTTTTTAAGACTTTTGGTAGAGTATGAGTGGTCAAAACTGAAAATTCGATTTTTGGCGAATTTTTGAATGTAAAAAAACGACCATAACTCTCGATCTGCCAAACGGATTTTGATGATTTGACCACCAATCGAACCGTCTCAATTAGAAGAATATTTTGTTTTTTTTGTTCATTTCTCTACGATCATTTCCTACCGAGTTATTCACAAAAAACCAGTTTTTCAGTTTTCAAAATTACAAAAAATTTATGATTTCTAAGTAAAAATTTCATTTGCGCCAGATGAGACCCCTTTTTTCTGAAATTTCAGGTAATTTTACATATATGTACAAATCTAGAACTCTGAAAGCTTTGTTGCACAAGAGATATTTGAGGTTGAAAATGAAAATGCCCGTTTTGCCCCTATGTTATAGCATAGGCGAAAATTGAGCAAAAAATTTTTTGTCTTTTAATGCCAATTTTTTGGCTTAATAAATTTATTTTGACCCGTATCCACCTAGCTGAGTGGTTTTTAATTTCAGTTTTAATGGCTGAGTAGGAAAAATTTGACATTGCTTTTCGCCTATGCTATAACATAGGCAGTGTTGAAGCATAGGAAAAATTGCAGTCGAAAATAGCCTGCTCAAACATTGAAACTGAAATTAAAAACCACTCAGTTAGATGGATACGGGTCAAAAGAAATTTATTAAGCCAAAAAATTGGCATTTAGAGACAAAAAATTTTTTGCTCAATTTTCGCCTATGCTATAACATAGGGGCAAAACGGGCATTTTCATTTTCAACCTCAAATATCTCTTGTGCAACAAAGCTTTCAGAGTTCTAGATTTGTACATATATGTAAAATTACCTGAAATTTCAGAAAAAAGGGGTCTCATCTGGCGCAAATGAAATTTTTATAGCAAAATTGAAAATTATTCGAAATTTTGAAATCTGAAAAAATGATTTTTGTGAATAACTTGGCAGGAAATGATCGTAGAGAAATGAACAAAAAAAACAAAATATTCTTCTAATTGAGACGGTTCGATTGGTGGTCAAATCATCAAAATCCGTTTGGCAGATCGAGAGTTATAGATGATTAAAAATTTGGTCGTTTTTTTACATTCAAAAATTCGCCAAAAATCGAATTTTCAGTTTTGACCACTCATACTCTACCAAAAGTCTTAAAAACATGTCTACTTTTCATAAAAAATATAAAAAAGGGGGGTAAAAATTTTTGTCCGTTCCACTATTTCAAATATTTCACCTTCTCAGAAAAGCTCTCTTAAGTGAGAGGTCAAAAAGTAGGATGGACAAAATTTTTTCACCCCTCCTTTTTATATTTTTGTGAAAAGTAGACATATTTTTAAGACTTTTGGTAGAGTCTGAGTGGTCAAAACTCAAAATTCGATTTTTGGCGAATTTTTGAATGTTAAAAAACGGCCAATTTTTTAATATTTCTAACTATCCATCTGCTCAACGGATTTTAATGATTTGACAACGATTCGAACCGTCTAATTAAGGAGAATATTTAGATTTTTTGTTCATCCCTTTACGATCATTTCCTGCCAAGTTATTCACAAAAATTATTTTTTCAGATTTCAAAATTTCGAATAATTTTCAATTTTTCTATAAAAATTTCATTTGCGCCAGATGAGACCCCATTTTTCTGAAATTTCGGGTAATTTTACATTTATGTACAAATCCAGAACTCTGAAAATTTTGTTGCACAAGAGATATTTGAGGTTGAATGTGAAAATGCCCTTTTTGCCCCTATGTTATAGCATAGACAAAAATTGTGCAAAAAATTGAGCAAATGATCGTAAAGAGATGAACAAAAAAACTAAATATTCTCCTTAATGAGACGGTTCGAATGGTGGTAAATCATTAAAATCCCTTGAGCAGATCGAGATATAGAAATGATTAAAAAATTGGCCATTTTTGCGCGGCCGAAGGCCGCCTGCCGCGGAGGGCAGGGCAGTCAGAGCTCCGTAGGCCGGAGGGCATGGGTGCGGAGGCCCCTACGCTTCGCCTAGCATGCGAAGCATGCTAGGCGAAGCGTAGGGGCCGTAGCACCCGTGCCCGGAGGCTGGAGGAGCTCTGGCGCCCTGCCCGAAGCGGCGGGCGGCCAAGGCCAGCTTAACCAGTTACCTCATTTTTGCGTCCGTCTTTCCGCATATCCATAATATAAAAGCTGAGCCTTGTCCGTAAGTAGATAGCTTCGCGCAAGCCCAATTCAGCAACTGCATGGGAAGTAAAGACATTTTTGGGTAAATCGAGGTCGCCTAACCAAAATATGTTGTCCGTAGCTTGATCCAAAAACGAGAATGTGCTTAAAACATCAAAAGTTTGGGTAAAATGATCTTTTTGGAAGGTTTTTCAGATGCGGCTTGTGACAGGAAGCGAATTTTGACAAATGGTTTTGTGCATTCGTTAGGTAATTAAATTACGCAAAGAATGGCGTTGGAATTTTTGAAATCGGTTGAGAATTGGCTGAGCTACAGCCAAAACAAAGCTAAGCCAAAAAGACCAGTTTGGGTACTGGCGGCCTACCCAAGCCTCCCATGTTTCAGTGGAAATTGTAAGTAAACGGATTAACAATTGGCAGCCTTTGCTTGCCTAACTGGCTGGCTGCACTTATTTTTGACATGTCCGGAGTTGTCGATGTGCGCCGCAGGCCCATACCATACTAGTCCATATATATAATAGAGGAGCCTGTCCTGTGAGTGAGCATTTCGCGCGCCATGGGGGAAGCTTCTGGTGAGGAGGTGAAGGTGTTTTTGGGTAAATTGGGGTCAAAGAACACGATTTTGAGGGGAAGGGCTTGCACCGATCACGGGAATGTGCTCAAAACATCAAAAAAGTGAGTTTTTTCAATGTTTTGCAACTGCGCAGTTTTGGGAAGCTACTCATTGTGGCGAGGATTCACTTATTATTCATAAAGCTTCATAGAGATCAGCAATCCAGACCATTTCTTTGGCGATCTAACCTTTGTTGCGTTGATTGCCTAATCTTTGAAGTCCCTCGAGGACAGCCAGGTGTTATATTCACTTGGTGTGGCTGTAATTTGGCCACTGGGAGGGAGTACCTAAAAGAGTCGCTGGACCACAAAAGAGGCAGAAGCATGAAAAAAGCTGAGCACCCGTGTAGCGGGAACCATGCAGCCCAATTACATTCCTCCAATCCATTGGCCCCCCCCCCCCCACCCTTCCATTTGACCCCCACCCCCGGCCGTTTGGCCTCCCCCATTGCTAAACAAATCCCTGTCATCAAATTTTAACTGTCATGCCACATACCTTAATATATATTTTTTTGATTATAATGGGGTAAAAATCATGAAAAATATTTTTTAGTTCATCGATTTCAAATAATTATGGTGCTTATATTTCAAAAATCTCCAAACATTCCATATTTTGCCAGTTTTTAGCCCACACACAAGTATGCACAGCGTTTTAAACCCCTAATATAATTTTCTGGTGACTTTTTAATTAATACAAATGGTATGAAGCTGTCCAATGCGACCGCGGCTGTAATTTGGCCACTGGGTGGGCGATCCTAAATGAGCCTGATGGCCAAAAAAGAGGCTAATGCATGAAAAAAGCTAAGCACCCATGTAGCGGGACCCATGCAGCCCAAATGCAATTCCTATAATCCATATCCCCCCCCCCAAACAATTGGCATTCTTCTATCATCAGAATAGCTCTCACAGCCGTTTGCCCCTTTTAACTTTGTGGCCTCAGCCTCCCAGCCCTCAAATATGCTCCTATTAAATTGATTTATTAATGTTTCACTGGATATGCAAGTAAGCAAAGTAGGGCGGTGGATGGATGATGCTTTTGCAGGCCTATTTAGGCTCACCCAATCCTCCCCTGTTTCACTGGATATGCAAGTAAGCAAAGTAGGGCGGTGGATGGATGATGCTTTTGCAGGTCTATATAGGCTCACCCAATCCTCCCATGTTTCACTGGATATGCAATTAAGCAAAGTAGGGCGGTGGATGGATGATGCTTTTGCAGGCCTATTTAGGCTCACCCAATCCTCCCCTGTTTCACTGGATATGCAAGTAAGCAAATTAGGGCGGTGGATGGATGATGCTTTTGCAGGTCTATATAGGCTCACCCAATCCTCCCATGTTTCACTGGATATGCAAGTAAGCAAAGTAGGGCGGTGGATGGATGATGCTTTTGCAGGCCTATTTAGGCTCACCCAATCCTCCCATGTTTCACTGGATATGCAAGTAAGCAAAGTAGGGCGGTGGATGGATGATGCTTTTGCAGGCCTATTTAGGCTCACCCAATCCTCCCCTGTTTCACTGGATATGCAAGTAAGCAAAGTAGGGCGATGGATGGATGATGCTTTTGCAGGCCTATTTAGGCTCACCCAATCCTCCCATGTTTCACTGGATATGCAAGTAAGCAAAGTAGGGCGGTGGATGGATGATGCTTTTGCAGGCCTATTTAGACTCACCCAATCCTCCCATGTTTCACTGGATATGCAAGTAAGCAAAGTAGGGCGGTGGATGGATGATGCTTTTGCAGGCCTATTTAGGCTCACCCAATCCTCCCCTGTTTCACTGGATATGCAAGTAAGCAAAGTAGGGCGGTGGATGGATGATGCTTTTGCAGGCCTATTTAGGCTCACCCAATCCTCCCATGTTTCACTGGATATGCAAGTAAGCAAAGTAGGGCGGTGGATGGATGATGCTTTTGCAGGCCTATTTAGGCTCACCCAATCCTCCCATGTTTCACTGGATATGCAAGTAAGCAAAGTAGGGCGGTGGATGGATGATGCTTTTGCAGGCCTATTTAGGCTCACCCAATCCTCCCCTGTTTCACTGGATATGCAAGTAAGCAAAGTAGGGCGGTGGATGGATGATGCTTTTGCAGGCCTATTTAGGCTCACCCAATCCTCCCATGTTTCACTGGATATGCAAGTAAGCAAAGTAGGGCGGTGGATGCCAGATGCTTTCACAGGCCTATTTAGACTCACCCAATCCTCCCATGTAGGGCGGTGGATGCCAGATGCTTTTACAGGCCTATTTAGGCTCACCCAATCCTCCCATGTAGGGCGGTGGATGCCAGATGCTTTTACAGGTCTATTTAGGCTCACCCAATCCTTTCCCAATCCCAATAATTTCTGTAGCTGCTTGGTTATATTTGCTGTTGGCAACAACGAAGCTCAACCTAATCAATTATTATTGGTATTTTTGTATTTTCCCCTACTTTATCCATAGAGTCGCCGTAGGCGACGGCGAAGCTCAACCTAGTCCATATATATAATAGAGGAGCCTGTCCTGTGAGTGAGCATTTCGCGCGCCATGGGGGAAGCTTCCTGTGAGCAGGTGAAAATGTTTTTGGGTAAAATGGGGTCAAAGAACACGATTTTGAGGGGAACAGCTTGCACCGATCATGGGAAAGTGCTTAAAACATTGAAAATGTGAGTTTTTTCAATGTTTTTGAACTGCGCAGTTTTGGAAGCTACTCATTGTGGCGAAGTTTTAGTCATTACACATAAATATTCCCTAACAAATAAGCCTGGAACCTCTTTGGCAACCTAACCCCACTTGGGTTGGGTGCCTAATCTTTGAAGTCCCTCGAAGACAGCCAGATGTTTGCTGATGCATTCTCTTGGTGTGGCTGTAATTTGGCCACTGGGTGAGAGTGATTTGGTAGACGCAAAAGAGTCAGTAGACCAAAAAAGAGGCCAAAGCATGAAACAAGCTGAGCACCCATGTAGCGGGACCCATGCAGACCAAAACATTCCTCCAATCCATTGCCCCCCCTCCAACCATTTGCCTTCTTCAATCACCAGATTGCCCCCCAGCCGTTACCCATGCAGCCCAAATATACTCCTCCAATCCAATTGCCTTCTTGTATCACCAGATTGCCCCCCACCCGCCTCCCCCCTCTCCCTCGTCCCCCCCCCCCTTCTTCTGCAACTCCACTCCAAACCAACCCCCCCCCCCCCCCCCACCTTTTATATAATTTTTTTTCGATTTTTAATGAGGTACAAATCATGAAAAAATATTTTTATAAAATTGGCTTTATTTTTTTTGATTTTGGGTCCACTTTGGGGAATAGATTTCAGAAATACATAAATTATGGCATATTCATAAATTATGGAAATATTGGAATACCACCAAAAATCTCCAAAAATTGCCATTTTTGCCAGTTTTTAGACACCACGTACAAGTATGCAGTGTTTTGAACCCCCAATATATTTTTTTTCTGGTGGCTTTTTAATAAAGACAAATTGTATTAAGCGGCCTAATGCGCCAGCATCAGCTTTATTTTGTTATGAATTTTTTTGTAATTTGGATCCCTCCTCCAAATGAAATCTTATCCATTTATCCCCCCCAAAACTTTTCAACTGTCCCCCAAAAACATCCACCTATTCCCCACAAATGAAAACTTACCCAACTATCCCCCCAATGTTAAAGGAGCTTTAAACCTATTTAAACGCATCAAAACTTATTTTCGATTCCAACTGCCCCAATCCAAAAACTTATCCAATTGACCCACCAAATTTAAAGGAGCTTTAAAAGTCTTTAAATATATAAAAACTATTTTTTTGATTAAAACTATCGCCACCAAAAACTTATCCAACTATTCCCCAAAATTAAAGTTTATCCAATTACCCCCCCCCCCCCCCCCAAAAATGAAAACTTATCCAATCCCCCCACGCCACATGAAAACTTATCCAACTACTTCCCCCAAATAAAATCTTATCCAACTATCCAAAAAACGCATTGGGGGATAGTGGGTGCAGCCATGTAGGGCGGTGGATGCCAGATGCTTTTACAGTCCTATTTAGGCTCACCCAATCCTCCCATGTAGGGCGGTGGATGCCAGATGCTTTTACAGTCCTATTTAGGCTCACCCAACCCTCCCATGTAGGGCGGTGGATGCCAGATGCTTTTACAGGCCTATTTAGGCTCAACCAATCCTCTCATGTAGGGCGGTGGATGCCAGATGCTTTTACAGGCCTATTTAGGCTCAATCAATCCTCCCATGTAGGGCGGTGGATGCCAGATGCTTATACAGGCCTATTTAGGCTCACCCAATCCTCCCATGTAGGGCGGTGGATGCCAGATGCTTTTACAGGCCTATTTAGCCTCACCCAATCCTCTCATGTAGGGCGGTGGATGCCAGATGCTTTTACAGGCCTATTTAGGCTCACCAAATCCTCCCATGTAGGGCGGTGGATGCCAGATGCTTTTACAGGCCTATTTAGGCTCACCCAATCCTCGCATGTAGGGCGGTGGATGCCAGATGCTTTTACAGGCCTATTTAGGCTCACCCAATCCTCCCATGTAGGGCGGTGGATGCCAGATGCTTTTACAGGCCTATTTAGGCTCAACCAATCCTCCCATGTAGGGCGGTGGATGCCAGATGCTTTTACAGGCCTATTTAGGCCCACCCAATCCGCCCATGTAGGGCGGTGGATGCTAGATGCTTTTACAGGCATATTTAGGCTCACCCAATCCTCCCATGTAGGGCGGTGGATGCCAGGTGCTTTTACAGGCCTATTTAGGCTCACCCAATCCTCCCATGTAGGGTGGTGGATGCCAGATGCTTTTATAGGCCTATTTAGGCTCACCCAATCCTCCCATGTAGGGCGGTGGATGCCAGATGCTTTTACAGGCATATTTAGGCTCACCCAATCCTCCCATGTAGGGCGGTGGATGCCAGATGCTTTTACAGGCTTATTTAGGCTCACCCAATCCTCCCATCTAGGGCGGTGGATGCCAGATGCTTTTACAGGCTTATTTAGGCTCACCCAATCCTCCCATCTAGGGCGGTGGATGCCAGATGCTTTTACAGGCTTATTTAGGCTCACCCAATCCTCCCATCTAGGGCGGTAGATGCCAGATGCTTTTACAGGCTTATTTAGTCTCACCCAATCCTCCTATCTAGGGCGGTGGATGCCAGATGCTTTGATTACCCATAAAATTTGTAATTCTGGTCATCAGTAATTTCTGTAGCTGTTTCCATATAGTCGCCGTAGGCGACGGCGAAGCTCAACCTAGTCCATAATATAAAAGCTGAGACGTGTCTGTAGCGTGAGCACGCCGCGCAGTCCGAATTCAAGCTGGATCTTGGAAGTTAGTAGCTTACTGGGTAAATCGTGGCCGGGGAACACGATGGTGTTATAACCAGCTTGATCCGATCACGGGAATGTGCTTAAAACATCAAATGTTTGGGTAAAATGTTCATTTTGGAGGGTTTTTCGGCCATAGCTTTTGCCTGGAATTGAATTTCGCAATGCAGTTTGTTGCATTCAATAGATATTAACTTTACCTGCAAAATGGCGTTGGAATTTTTGAAATCGGTTGAGAATTGGCTGAGCTACATCAAAAACAAATTTTAGCTAATAAGCCTTTCTGGCGGTCTACCCAGGACTCCAATGTTTCAGTAAATATTAAAATAAGCTATGACAGGATGGTTTATTCAGCAGTCTGCGTTTGTTGAGGCCTAACAGGCTGGCTTGATTTTGGCATGTCTGGAGTTGGCTATGTGCACCGCAGGCCTCTCCCAACCTAGTCCATAATATAAAAGCTGAGACGTGTCTGTAGCGTGAGCACGCCGCGCAGTCCGAATTCAAGCTGTAACTAGGAAATTAAGGGTTTTTTGGGTAAATCGTGGCCGGGGAACACGATGGCGTTATAACCAGCTTGATCTGATCACTGCAATGTGCTTAAAACATCAAATGATTGGGCAAAATGGTCATTTTGGTGGGTTTTTTGAACATAATTTTTTTAAATAAGCGAGATTTGTCAAATGGTTCCTTGCATTTGCTAGGAAATAAAATTCTGCACAAAATGGCGTTGGAATTTTTGAAATCCATTGAGAATTGACAGAGTTACAGCCAAAACAAAGCCAAGCTAAACCAACCAGTTTGGACTATGCTAGCGGCCTACTCAAGTCTGCCATGTTTCAGCAAAAATGTTACTAAACGGATGCACACTTGGAGATGTGCTTGATTGATGCACTTATTAAGGACATGTCTGGAGTTGCCAATGTGCGCCGCAGGCCCAAACCATACTAGTCCATATATATAATAGAGGAGCCTGTCTTGTTAGTAAGCATTTCGCGCGCCATGGGGGAAGCTTCCTGTGAGGAGATGAAGATGTTTTTGGGTAAAATGGGGTCAAAGAACACGATTCTGAGTTAATCAGCTTGCTCCGATCGTGGGAACATGCTTAAAACATCAAAAAAGTCAGTTTTTTCAATGTTTTGGAACTGCGCAGTTTTGAAAGTCTACCCAATTTGTCTAAGTTTTAGCCATTACAGATATATTTTCCATGCACCTATGCAAATACAAGTACCTATTTGGCCAATAAACCTAAATTGGTTGGATGCCTAATCTTTGAAGTCCCTTGAGGACAGCCAGGTGTTGTATTCACTTGGTGTGGCTGTAATTTGGCCACTGGGTGGGAGTTCATAAAAGAGTCGGTAGACCAAGAAAAGAGGCTAAGTGAGGAGGTGGCGGGCGCCGGGGACGACGATGGCCTCCTCCACGGCGGCGCTGACGGGGCAGGTGAGGGTGAGCTGCTAGACGATCATGTCCACCGAGCCCATCCTGCTCCTCGGGGACTGCTTGCCGTGCGCTCTACCACCACCAGACTCTTTCTTCTATCGACACAGAGTGGGGACAGGCCAGAGAGGCGGCCAGCGAGGGGAGAAAAGGGGGCGGGGGGGTGTCGGCGGGTGGGGCTGGTCTCGGGGAGCGTTGGCGGAGGAGGATTACGGTCGGGGGGCGGCCCGGCAGGGCTCCCGACCTCTTCAGCGCTCGGGGCCTGGTTTGGCGAAGCCAAACCACCTCACCCTACCCCTAACTGGCCTGGGAAAGCTAGAGAAAGAAGGCAACAAATATGTCCATGCTGGAAACGAAGCTCAACTGAACAGGGCATCTAAGCACCTACAGGAGGAGGGCCACGGAGGCAAGAGAAGGCCATGAAGGCGAAGAAAGGCCGTAACGGCAGAAAAGAGGCCATACAGGCAAACTAAGAGCGGAAAGGAAGAGACATGATGGCAATGCATGGAAGCTGAGAGCTGAGACTGGACGCTAAACAGGATGCCATTGCAGAATCACCGCCCAAGGTACTGGGCGCAAAAGAGGAGAGGGCAGAGGTTGAAGCGGAGTCAACAACAACAAATAAAGTGAGCCCTAGGGGGATGTCGAAGAAGGCGAAGTCGATGGCGGAGACGATGGGCCTGAGGTCCGCGCCCTGTCGCCAGGGGGTCCCCAGCCCAGGCGGCGTAGTCGGAGCGGAGGCGATGAGCCTGAGGTCCGCGCCCTGTTGCCAGGGGGTCCCCAGCCCAGGCAGCGTAGTCGAGCGGAGACGACGGAGAGGCGAGAATCGGAGCAGAAGGGGAAAGAGTGAGAGTTGGCGCAGGAGGAGTTCTCGAAGTCGGGGAGGGGGAAGGGGCAGCGTCAGAAGGAATCCTCGGAGACAGAATAGAATCGGAGTCGGAGGCGAGAATGAAGGCGAGGACGAAGGAGAAGGCGAAAGTGGCTCAGCCCCCGCATCACTCCTCTCCGCCTTGGCGAAGACGGCGGTGGAGAGCTCGGAGTCCCCGACCGGTGAGCGGAGGGACGGGGAGTCCTGGGGCGGAGTCCAGGCCGGCTCGATCCGCGAGGAGGTCGGCGGGCTGGTCGATGTCCATGTCCGGCTGTGGCTGCGGAGTAGGAGCGGCGGGTGGAGGGCGCAGGGGCTCGGGGCCGTCCCGATCCTGAGACTCCTCCACCTGGTCCTGAGACTCCTCGTCCTGGTCCCGGGACTCCTCGGCGCCGTCGTAGTCCGTCTCCAGCTCGAGGTCCAGCGGAACTAGATGTTGAAGAGGGCGGTCGGACTCGTGCCCGTTGGCGTCCACCACGCGAACGTAGCGGAGAACTCCGTCAGGACCGGGGAAGAGGTTGATGACGCGGATGAGTCGCCAGCGTTCGCGGGGCTCCTCTCCCACCAGCATCATCACCGCCCCCACCTGGACCTTGGACTCCTTTCCACGGCGGAGCTGTGCTTGGTGTCGCTGCTGAAGATAGAGGAGGTACTCCGCGGCCCACCGTTCCCAGAAACTCCAGCGGCAGTCCTCCATGAGCCGGACCTCCTTGCGCAGCTTGCCGGCGGGGGTGGAGGGCGGGAAGCGGCGGAGCTCCAGCTCCTGTACTGGACCGTGCAGATCCGATCGCCGGTGAGGATGGAGGAGACTGGCCGGGGTAAGGGGTCGAAGGTCCAGCGGGTCCTCGGTGAGGAGGGTGAGGGGTCGGGTGTTGAGCACCGCCTCTATCTGGCACAGGACGGTGGTGAGCTGAGCGTCGGTGAGCAGGTGCTTCCAAACGGCGGGCCGTAGAGAGCGCTTGACAAGGTCGACGAGCTTCTCCACCGCTCCCATCCTCCACGGGGCCCGTACGGCGGCGAAGGACAGGTGGATGCGAAGGTCGGAGGGAAGCTCCTTGAGGAGGCGGGTGAGCCCGGTGAAGGCGCTGCCGCAGTCGAGGTAGATCACTCCGCCGGAGACGCCGCGTCGCGCCCAGAAGCGCAGAAGCGCCCGGTGGACCGCGATGGAGGAGTAAGCTTCCAGAAGCTCCAGATGTAGAGCCCGGCTTGTCGCGCAGGTCAGCACCAGGATCCATCTCTTCTCCAGCTCTTCCCACTGGCCGACACGAACTTGGAGCGGACCCAGCTGATCGATGAGAAGGTGGCGAAAAGGAGGCTTATGGGCGGCCAGGCGCTTGGCTGGGAGGAGGCCGGGTGGAGGCCGGGGGAGAGGGCGCCGCAGTGCCAGAGCGCAGGCTCGGCAGGCTCGCACCGCCGCCTTCACCGCGTGAAGCCCTCCCGTCACCCAGAATCGCTCGCGTAGGCGATGGAGAGTTGTGCGGTTGGCCGGATGGAGGAGGAGGTTGTGGTGATGGAGAATGAGGCGGAGGGTGAGCGGATGTGAGCCGGGGAGGAGGATGGGGCGCATGTCTGCGATCCGCGTCCCCACTCCGAGCAGGCCGTCCTCTCTCCACTGCAGGGAGAGCTGATGCTGCTCCCTTGTCTTCTTCTTGCCGTGAAGGCCGCGTCGGAAGATGAGGGGATAGGAGGAGCGCTGGAGGAGTAGGAGTAGCCGAGTCTCCGCCTCGTCCAGCTCCGCTTGCGTCAGCTCGGGGCCCTTGGGCGGCATCGTCGCTCGCTGGCCCCAACGGAGGAGCCAGGCGATGCTGCGTAGGATGGCTGAGTAGGGGCGGTCTTGAAGGAGAAGCTGTTCCGAGAGTGGGACCTCGGTGGCGAGGGCGGCGAGGATGAGTTTCTCCGTGCTGTTCTCCGTCACCACCTCCGGCTTCTTGGCTCGCGTCTCTCCCCGCTGCAGCTCCACGGGGCAAGCAGGGGGCGTCCAGCTGGGCCAGGTCTCCGCGGGTTGCCGAAGGAAGACTGGGCCGGCGTGGAAGTTCTCGAAGGCGATGGAGGAGATGGCGGTGGGTTTAGTGAGGGCGTCGGCTGCGTTCTCCGCCGTCGGGACGTAGCGCACGTCGCATCCGCCCGACTCCTCCAGCTTCTCTCGCATCTCCGCCACCCTCCTCTCCTCGTAGACTCGAAGCTTGGTGCCCTGTCGTAGCCAATAGAGGACGACATGGGAGTCGAGGTAGAGGTGGACCGCGGTGAGGCTGACGTACTTGGCTAGGATGGGGCGGAGGTAGGAGAGGGCGCGGACTGCCAGCAGGGCTCCCCAGAGCTCCACACGGGGAATGGTCTTGATCACCCCTTTCTTGGCAGAAGGGACGAGCCGGCTCTTGGCCAGGACGAAGGAGACCCGGTTGCTCGGGGCCGTGGAGTTGGAGGAGTGGGACTGCGAAGCCACGAGGTAGGCGACATATCCGTAGGCGCCCTTCCCGCCGTCGGAGAAGATGACGAGGCGGTAGTCCTTGTCGTCGGGGCCGAGGAGGCAGCGGGGGTAGGACAGCGCGCCCAGCGCCTCGAAGCTCTTCTCGACGCTCTTCCACTTCTTCTGTACGTCCTCCGCAGCCGGCTTGTCCCAGGCGTCGTGAGCCTTGAAGGCGAGCTGAAGAAGCAGTCGTCCTTCCAGGAGGGCGGGGGAGAGATAGCCGGTGGGGTCGTAGACTCGCGCGAGACGAGACAGGAGCTGTCGCCGAGTGAAGGTGAGAGGCTCGTGAAGGTCTGGCTGGGCGGGCGAGAGGGAGTCGGTGGAGGTGGCCCAGACGAGGCCGAGGTTCTTGATCTCCGCTTTCCCGCAGACGTCGTCTGGGTCCAGGTCCTTGAGGGCGCCGGGGTCGTTGGAAGCGAACTGACATAGGCGCAGCTGGGCTTGCAGGAAGAAGGCGCGCAGGGCCTTGGCCTGACGTCGTCCATCCTCCGCGTCTCGAAAGCCAGTCACCAGGTTGTCGACGTAGAGGGCGGAGGTGAGGCCGTCGAGCTCCTCCGGGGTGAGGCCGCAGCTGGAGGTCCCGTTGACGCTCTCCCGCGCCTCCTCCACGAGGCGACCGATGCAGTAGAGCAGTAGATTGGGCGACGGAGACGCTCCCATGATGAGGCGTTGGTACTCGTACACCCTCACGTTGCCGGGCCCGATGGGCATGGAGTAGCTCTTGGGGAGTAGGACTTGGAGCAGGCAGCGATGCTCTTCTCGCACCTGGATCCCGTAGAACGCGGAGGAAAGGTCGGAGATGAGGACTCGACGAGGAAGGCGGAACTCTAGCTGGAGTCGCAGAAGATCCTCGATGAGGTTGGGGCCGACGCTGAGGCAGTCGTTCAGGCTGCTGCCGGAGGAGGACTTGGCGCTGCAGTCCACCACTGGACGGACCTTGAGCTTCCCCGAGGCAGCCAGCTTGAACACCGGCCGATGGGCTAGGACGTGGGCTGGGGCCGGCGGAAGGAAGTCGGCGTCGCTGGGGGCGAGCGTCGATGGAGCCGGGGTCGTCGGCGCCGGGGCGAGAATGCCGTTCCGCACGAAGCCCTGGAACTCCCGGTAGTGAAGCTCCAGCTCCTCTCGAGTGAGCTTCTTCTCCAGCCGCATCTGTCGTCGCAGTGAGAGGGAGTAGTTGGAGGCGAGAGCGTAGGCGCTGGCCTTGAGCGGGAGGGCGACCTCGAAGCGTCCGTCGGAGAGGCGGCGGACCTGGAAGAGCTCAGCGCAGACCTGGTAGGCGGAGACCGGCTCTGCTGCAGAGTCCCCGGCGCCGGTGCCCAGGAAGTCGACCTCCGTCTGCTTGGCGAGAAGACGCTCCAGATTGTCCTCGGGGCCGTTGTCCAGCGGATGGGCATCGTAGGCGAGGAAGGCGGACTGGACTCCAGGGCCGCGAAGAGCTCTCCCGACCACCTCCTCCTCCACCCGCCCCTGAAGCACGGAGCCGAAGGGCGTGGAGTAGAGGGCCAGGCCGGCGGAGATGCGCTGACGCCCGGCGAAGATCTGCTCCCAGAAGTCGAGTCCGAGGAGGAGATGGACTGGGAAGGAGCGGGTCTTGAGGCTGGGGAGGTTGAGGGCCTCGGAGACGCCGCCGGGAAGTCGATCCAGACGGAGCTCGTAGCCGCCCAAATGGCATCCCTCCGCAATCCGCTCCACCTGAAGGGCTGAGAGAGGAAGGCTGGCACCGGAGCTGGCGATGAGAGCGAAGCGGAGGAGACGAGTGCGCAGCAGCTGCGGACCTCCACTCCCTGCCGTCCACACGCCCGTGGAGACGCGGCCTCCTCGCTTGAGGCCCAGCATCTCGGCGATCTCGCGGGTGATCCAGGAGTTGCTGGCACCGGTGTCGCCCACCACATTGATGTGGAAGCGTCCTCGGGGCCCCTGGGCCTCCACGGTGAAGGCGGCGATGAGGGTGCGGGGGAGGATGGATCCGGAGGCGCTCTCGGTGTCCTCGCAGGGCGTCGCCGAGACTCCCTTCCCGGAGAAGGCGGCCAGGGCCAGGCTGCCGGATGCGGATCCGGAGCTGGCAGGCTGTGCGGGGGCCGGGGTCGGCTGAAGAGGCGTGGAGCCAGGCAGGGACGGTCCCGCCCTCGCTCCCCCGAACCCGCTCCCACCACCGCCGCTGCTGCCTCCGCCTCCACCTCCTCGACGGCCCAGGTGCTGGGTATTGCCTCCAGACACCTTCTGGTTCTGGAAGGCCTCGTGGAGCGCGGAGTGGTGCTTGTCCAAGCAGATGCGGCATCTGAAGGAGGAGGAGCAGTTGTCGGTGGTGTGGGAGTGAGCGAGGCAGTTGAGGCAGAGGCGAAGCTGTCGCGCTCGGCTCAGCCGCTGGATGGCCTTGGGGTAGGTGGAGCAGTCAACCACGTAGTGGCTCTGTCCGCAGAGGTAGCAGGGGCGGTCCAGGCGCCGGGCAGGCGGGGCCTGCGAAGGCGGAGCTGGCTGGCTGGACGGAGCCGAGGACTGCGACGCCGCCGGATGCGCCGCCGCACTCTTTCCCCGCCGCGACTTCTTCTGCTGGCCTCCACCGGCCTGGCTGGGCTCTGGTCCGCTGGGCTGTGGAGCTTGACCTTGGAAGGCCGGGAGAGCGAAGCCCGAGGTCGGTGGCATGGAGGCGGAGCGGGAGGAGGGGAGGCTGTGGAGCGCCTGCTGACGCCAGCTGGCCTCTCGCCGTAGCAGATCCACCACCTCGTCGTAGGATGGGTTGAGGTCTCGGCTGGCGAGGGCTCGGGCTCGGCGGACGTCCATCACCAGCTGAGGAGGCAGCTTCTGGAACAGAAGCACTGCATGCGAGTCCAGGTCCACGATCCCGAGCTGACGCAGCTGGGCTTGGATGGACTGGAGGAAGTCGGCCATGGAGGCGAGGCGGGTGCCGGTAGGATCGTCTGGCATGTGCTGGACGTCGGAGAGGGCTTGGAGAAGCTCCGTCTTCCGGTGCCCGACTCCAGCGTAGGCCTTGTGCAGGGTCTCGACGGCGACGTTGTAGTCGCCCGGCCGGTACTCCTGGCACCACTCCACCTTCGCCAGCGCGGATCCTCGAAGACAGGAGATGAGGATGTCGAGCTTGGTGATGGGGTCCAAGGACTCGTTCTTGTGGTAGAAGTGTTCCCACCAGGCCCACCACTTGGCGAAGTCGGCGTAGGTGGAGCCGTCGTACACCTTGAGGGTCTTGGTTCCCGGAAGGTAGGCCATGTGAGCGTTGGGAGCGAAGCTGGTGAGGACGGGGAGGGCCCGGACGGAGGAGCCCGACGGCTGAGAGGCGTCGGATGGGGCAGCCTCCTGTGGCGTATCTCCTCCAGCCTCCTTCCTCTGCTCTGGCTCTTCTCCACGCGCACTCCCGCCGCTTCCGCCGCTGTCCGGGGTCTGTCGTGAGCTGGACGAGGCCCGGGGCTGGGAATCTGCCTGCTCTCGATGGAGAGGAGCGTGGCGTCCCGGAGGCGGAGGCGGGTAGTCGGGGCGAGCTTCTTGAGGGACGTAGGGTAGGGAGGCGGCCAGCAGACGAGCAGCGCCTTGAGCCGGGTCCGCGCCCCGATGCTGGGAGTAGGAGCGGGAACGGGGCGGCTGGGTCCGAGTCTGGGCGCGTCCTCCACCCGACGCCTGTGGGCGAGTCTCCAGCTCCACTTCCAGCAGCGGAGAGGATGAGAGGAGAGGGCGCTTGGCCGGAGGCGGAGGCGGAGACGGCACCGTGGCGGTCCGCTCTGGGCGATGCACTCGAACCACGCGTGGGATGGGCTCTGGACGGTCTGGCTCGATCTCCTCGCAGGAGTCGTAGTCATCCGCGTACTGGAGCACGGGGTGGTCCACGGTGGGCTCTCGGGGCCGGCTGGCGGTGGCCTGGCGACGGCGAGGTGGAGGTGCCGAGGCCGTGGCCGGAGCTGGGGCCGGGGCTGGGGGGCGCTGAGAGGGCCGAGCCTGCGGAGGCGGCGCAACTCCTGCCTGTCCTCCCCAGCCCGCCTGCTGTGCCGACGCTGCTAGAGCCGCCACTTGCTGGCGTAGCTCTGCGATCTCCTCTGCCTGGCGACGGGCCGCTTCTTCCGCAGCTCGGTCGCGGGCGTGGAGATGATGACGCTCCCGCTCCAGACGCTCCCGCTCCTGCCGTAGCTGCTCCAACTGCTGTTGCTGAGCGTCGAAGGCTTGGCGGTAGGCGAGGGTGCGGGCTGTGGCCTGGAGACGAGCTTCCTCTGCTTGCTGACGAAGCTGCTGCTCTCGTCGCAGCTGCTGGTCTTGCATGTGGAGGGCGCCCTGGGCCCGCAGCTCCGCTCGAGCCGCCGTGGCCAGCGCCTCCTCCGTCTCGGTGCTCCGCCGGCGTAGAACTCGGTTCTGGCGCCGAAGCTCGTCCGCGTTCTCTCGCAGCTGCTCCGGGGAAAGGAGAGGAGAAGCTGGACGGGGCGGCGGGGGGCCCTGGCGAAGGTGGCGATGGCGAGGGCGCCCGCGCTGAGCTGAGTCCGAACGGCGTGGGGCTGAGGCTCCGGCGTTCCCTCCTCCCGCTGCATCCCGGGCGGCGTTGTCCGGCTGGGGCTCGTTCGGCGAGTCCAGCAAGCCAGGAGGTTGGAAGAGATGGTCGACCGGGGTGCGGGAGCGATGGGCAGCGCCTGGGGCCGGTGAGGGAGACTGGCGCGGAGGCGGGGCTCGCGGAGCCGCCTCGTCCAGGTCCAGGTTCTCCTGGTTGAGGTCGAGGGTGGAGCGGTTGACGTTCGCAGCTCCTCCATCTCCAGCGCCGGCTTCTCCACGCAGGGAACCGCGTCGACGAGGAGGGGTGCCGGTGGGGGGAACTGGTGGCTGGCCGGCGAGTCGCAGAGCCTCCTCCACGCTCAGGTCTCCCTCCCAGGTGCGGGGGAAGGCCCAGGCAGCGCGCTGGCTGGCGAGGGCTTTGGCTAGGCGGGGGGTGAGAGGATAGACGCCGTCTGAGACCGGATGCCCGATGACGTAGTCCAGGCTGTCTCGCTGAGCCGGGGTGAGGTCGACGTCGGGGATGGTGAGGCCGATGGCGCCGTGCTCCATCTGCTCCTCGATGAGCTGAAGGAACCGCCGGTAGAGAAGGCGGCGATGGACGGCGGCCGGATCTGGGGCGAGGACGGTGGGGACTGGGCGGTCGGCGACTGGAGCCGGGGAAGGAGGCTGGTGCTCGCTGGTGTCCATGGCCTCGCCCGAACGATCCCCGTCCCCTTCTTCCGCCCGTTCCCGCTGCACATCCTGCTCGGGGCCCTCGTACTCATCTTCTTCTCCCTCCAGTGGAGGCATAGGTGGGAAGAGAGTGCGATTGATGTGGAACTGTTGGCGCTGGGCCAGACGCGGGAGGTGTCCTTGCTCGCGAAGCTGAAGGATGGCTGGGCGAGGTTGGTCCACGCCGGCCACTTCCTGGCAGATGAAGCAGGTCCAGTAGACGGGCTGGATGCGACGAGAGACGGCGGCGTCGGCCTCGTTCCAGGCGATGGGCGGGCAGGCACCGGCTGGGTCCCATGCGCACTCCTCCCCACGCCGACACCATACCTGCTTGCAGACTCCGCATCTCAACTTGTTCTGGGTGTGCTTGGGATGGCGGTTGAGGGCGGGGCAGCCGGGGTCACAGTCCTGGTTCTTGCCCTTGAAGAAGCTCTTGACTGGATCCTGGTCGGCGATGCCGGGGTAGGTATGGATGGGTTGAAGTGGAGGAGGGCTGGGTGCGCGGTTGTGGTGGCGGGGGGTCGCTGCGGGACCTGGGGGCGGTGGGGGGTTGGCGGGAGTGTGTGCGGGAGGGTTTGAAAGGTTGGCGGGAGAGGGTGGCGGGGAGGCGTCTGGGCGGGGGGTGGAGTGAGCGGGAAAGGAAGGGTCGGGGGCGGCCATCTTAGACTGGGAAGTCTAGACGGAGAGAGCGGGGAGGCTGAATGGGTCCAGAGCCACGGCGCAAAATGCACGACAGGGCTTGGGCTGGACGCAAACAGAGGAGGAGGGAGGGAACTCGATGCAGGAGAGGAACTGGAGAGAGAGAGGCTGGCCTTTGAGGATGAAGGCGAGCTTGGCGAAGGCGGATCCGGAAGCGGAGTCCCGGGTCGTCTTGCCGAAGAGAGGGCAGCTGATCCTGGGCTTCGTCCACCGGCGGAGTCGGGCGGCGAAGCTCCTCAGGGGGCTGGCGAGGCGGGAGAGGAGTCCAGAGGCGATCCTGGTCGGCTAGGCGGAGGGGCCGGAGGAGGCTTGGACAGGCGAGAGGGACGGCGAGGCCCCTGGTACAGGCTCCAGAACGCTGAGGAGGTGGCGGGCGCCGGGGACGACGATGGCCTCCTCCACGGCGGCGCTGACGGGGCAGGTGAGGGTGAGCTGCTAGACGATCATGTCCACCGAGCCCATCCTGCTCCTCGGGGACTGCTTGCCGTGCGCTCTACCACCACCAGACTCTTTCTTCTATCGACACAGAGTGGGGACAGGCCAGAGAGGCGGCCAGCGAGGGGAGAAAAGGGGGCGGGGGGGTGTCGGCGGGTGGGGCTGGTCTCGGGGAGCGTTGGCGGAGGAGGATTACGGTCGGGGGGCGGCCCGGCAGGGCTCCCGACCTCTTCAGGCGGTGGATGCCAGATGCTTTTACAGGCCTATTTAGGCTCACCCAGGCCTATTTTCAGCAGAATTTTTTCTTCACGTAGTATGCCAATAGTCGCCGTAGGCGACGGCGAAGCTCAACCTAGTCTTATATAATACGCGTGATGCCATTTTGGGAGGGGTCTCGGGGCTCCCTGGATTCTTTACTTATCCTGACATGTGATAGCTCTATGAATCAGTCTCGACGAATTATTCAATATTTTTTGGGGTTATCCATGCATGGGAAATGTTAAAGACATGAAATAATCAAAAACATTCGCATTTTTGCCATTTTTGAGCATTTTTTGACTTTGAAACATCATAGCTCCTCCATTTTTTAACTTTTTTGGTTGAATTTTTTTTTCAGTTGCAGCTACAACAATTCTGTCTTAATTCTGTTTGTTAGTTATCAAAGTTTTTAATAAAATATTTGAAAATAAATGGATTGACTGATGACAATTTTTTGATTTTTGGCCTACCCAGGAGCCTGATGTGATTAGGATGCATTAAGTAATTCCTTTTAGAACTCACGGCAATGAAACCACGAAATGTAACCTCATGAAGGTTAATTTTGGCATGGTTTGTATTATTTTAACTTTTAGTTAAATACATGTTTTTGGTTTTCAATGGGTGATAGAACCACTGATTAACGTTGTATCAAGTTTGAAATACTGCCTGAATGACATGGTCAAATAACTTCTTATTTTTATGCTCTCAAACGTTTCTTTTATCTTTGCTGTGGTGTGTCAGATTACTTTTTTATTTTTCTTATTTGTTGGTTTTATTATAAAGGTGGCCGCGCGGAGCGCAGCCACTGACCAATATTACTAGTATATATATATATGTGTGTGTGCCATGCCCGTACTCCGCGGTTTTTCAACGAAATTGGCTGATTTTTTGCATGAAGGTCCGCCTAGGCGGTGCCTCGGGACCATTTTTGGTGCTTGGCGTAATTTTTTGAATTTCACCCAAAACACAATTTTTTGATGTTTCAAAATACGAAAAATCCTAAATCACTGGTTTTTCAATGGAATTAGCTGATTTTTGGCAGATACGTCCATCTAAGTAACATTTCGAAGCTGGCAAAAGGAATTTTTGAAATATTTATTATTTTTTGATTTATAGTCAAACAACCAAAATCTTGATGTTTCAAAAATTTGAACATGCATAGGTCCCCGGTTTTTTAATGAAATTTGCTGATTTTTGGTATGTACGTCCGTGATAGTAACATCTTGAAGCTGGCAAAAGGAATAAATTCCTGATAAATGGTCAAAAACCCAAAATCTTGATGTTTCAAAAAAATCGGAACATGCATAATTAATGGTTTTTCACTGAAATCTGTTGAATTTTGGCATGCATTTTCATCTAGGTGGTGTCTTGAGGTGAGGCCGCGCATCTTGGCAACCGCCGAGAATACCTTGTTACTGTGCGAGTTCCTTTCAATAATTCCTGATCCGCATCAGTTGAGCTGTGGGTTTGTTTGCTCATAGATAAAGGAGTTGCCTGCTGCATTTTAAACTTTAACACAAGTAAGACTGGCATAGTTGAATAATACAATAGATTGCGAAAATTCTAAACGTCCACTATTATTTGCCTTCAAAGGATCACTATCTGAAAACGGGCAAAACATGGTGCAGCATTAGAGTTGAAGCTAAGCGTGGATGAAGATGGGTAGGTGTGTAAATGAATGACTGGTTAGCTGGTCTATCCCTGGGCGGGCTTGATGACGTTGAAGCAGTCGCCGTAGATGCACCAGACTCCGTTCACCTTCTTCCAGACTTGGATGTAGCTGTGAATGAGGGAATGGTGTGTGAAGGAGAGGAGGAGGGAGGGAAAAGGAACGCTCCAGTCTCCACTCCGCGGGTGCCGTCGAGTTCGTAGCTGCCGCGCTCGAAGGCCCAGTCCCCGGCCCCGTTGATCTCCTCCGTGTGCATCTTCACCGACTTCACCCCCTCCGCCATGTCCTGCTTGAAGTACGCCTCCACTCCTGCAAGCTCCAGCAAGATAGTTGAAAGGAGAGAGAAGGAGAAAGGGTGTAGAGACCAGGCTTTCCAGTGACGGTGACTCGTCCATGGGGCATGAAATGGCAGTCGTCGGCGTAGAAGGAGGCAGCAGCGGGTGCATTGCCGCTCGTGAACGCCGCGATGAAGCCTGCCTGCCGCTTCGCAATCTCGCTCTCCATTCCTGCACCCCTATTCATTCACCCTTCCTCACCACCACCGCCCTCATTGTCTTACCGGACATTATAGGAGTACTAGTGATTGCCTTGCAACAGCAACGGTGTCCAAAGGCCAAGTTTCCTAGCAAGCAGAGCTGGTGGAAGTGGGTAGGTGGGTGGGGCTTTTATAGGGGCAGGGCGGGATGTGGAAGGTGGGGTGAGGAAAGGAATCAAAAGGGGTGCCGGAGGTTCCGGAGCGGGAAATGCTTGGCCAGGTCTGGAGATAAGGCTTGAAGGGGGGGTTGGGTGGCCTGTGGAGATCTGCTAATGGCAGCTCAGAGCTTGGGCCCTCAAGCTCGCCCTGCCCGTAGTTGGAGGGGGCGCAAGATGGGGTGTTTCCGCGGCGGCTACGGAAATGGGCAGAGAGGTTGAGGAGGGAAAAGGAGGGGGTCAGGGGAGGGGGCATGGGAGTGGGCCTGGCGCCTTTCAACTCCACAACAAGCGCCGGCGCTTAAAAGGGCAGCCAGAGACGGCTGGGCCATTTCTCAGGGACTGGCTGCCAAATCGCCTACACTTCCGCCCTCTCATTCCTCATGGACCACTGCCGCAAATCACCCCACCACTTTCCTCTCCCCAGCCCACCCAACCCTCCATCCATCCAGGCCACTTTCCGCTCCAGCCTCCCTCTCCCTCTCGCCGGCACCCGCTTGCAACTGGCAGCAGAGAGCGCAGCGCAAGTGCAAGTGATAGCCCCTGGCGTTCCCAGACTCTGATTGCATTTCACATCCTCTCTTCCCCTTCTCCACCCCTTCCTCCACTTCTCCACCCATGCCTGGGAAGCTGCCGTTTGCAAAGGCTGGGATTTCTTTAAGCTCTGCCTCCTTCCACTATCACATCAGTAGTTTGAGAGTGATGAAAAAGCAGGAATAGCAAAGGAAGAAATGTTGCAAGCAGTGGGAGACAGGTGGAGAAGATGCGGCTGGGCGAGAAGGGAAGAGAAGTGCGGCATGCACAACATCCACCGCGCCAGAACTCCCCCCAAAACATCACTTCTACTACTTACTACCCTCCCTGCCCCTGCTTCTGCTCCTCTCTAATCTCTTATCATTTCTGCTTCCACTCTACTTCATGTCTTCTCTTTTTTGTTGTTTTTTTATTCAAACACGATTAGCAAGTTTCCTTGCTGCATAAGAGGCTAGGTGATATTCACAATTCAACTATACCGCATTTCGATCCACGCATTTTTCTTTTTGATTAACTTTTCGTCAAATGCTTAAAAATGAGGTTGGGAAAGGAAGATGAAGACGAAAAGGCATGGCACTGAGCTGGTTGGGTGTCCTAGTAGGTGGTAGATGAGGTTTGCCTCCAGCTGACCCCTGCCCGCCCCCCCCCCCCCCCCCCCGCTGCTGCAAAGGCTCCTTGCCGCGCACTGCTCCCCCGCCGTGTCTCGCCTGCCAGGGTCCCCCAAGGCCGCCGCGCATGCATGCCAGCCATGCATGGCGCCAGCTATCTAGACAGGACGTGTCCTGGTCAGCTGGCACCTGGGGGGCTGTCACCAGGTGGTCCCCACCCCCAGCAGGGCCCCAACCCTCCCTCTCGCTGCAGCCCCAGGACAATCAGTCTGCCCTCTGTGTGCACCAAAGAGGGAGCAAGGAAGCCCGTTGGTGTGCACCGGCGCATGTGTATGCAGAGATGGCTGTCTACTACCAGCGGGCGGAGAACGGCCTCGGCGGCCTCCTCCCCGCCGCCTCCGCCCCCAACCCCTTCTTCCACCAGCCCCAACCCTACAACCCTCACACCTACTATGGTCACCGCAACATTGGCCCCGAGCTGGTGATGATGAGAGGGAGAGTGCAGGTCAGTGGCTGATGGGGGAGCTGCCGTCGCTGCAGGCTTCGGATGTGCTGGCGGCGTTGGCCCCAGCTGCCCAGCCTCGCATCTACGCCCCACCCCCTTCACAGGACCACCAGTATCAGGTATGCTCCTGTTCTCCTCTTACATAATATATCTAAACATTTTCAACACTGAGCCCAACACCTCCCCTAGCTGGAGTAGAGATGGAATAGAAGATTGATATGATTGAAGAGTGTGTCGGCGAAGGGGGAGGAGGGAAGTGGACTGGTGGGAGGAGGAGAGGAAGAGGTGAGGCTGGAGAACCTGGACGAGATCCTGTCCAGCGTGGGGATCAGCCCGGACGATCTGGCCGCAGCCGCCGCCGACGTCCCTCTCCAGGCCAACCCCGACAACATCCCTCATATTCCTGCTGAAGAAGAGTATCATTCATCTCTTCTTAAACTCCTTTTTGTGTTCAGATCATTTCCTTGCTAAAATCTTGTATGTGAGGTTTTTTGCGCGGCCGAAGGCCGCCTGCCGCGGAGGGCAGGGCAGTCAGAGCTCCGGAGGCCGGAGGGCATGGGTGCGGAGGCCCCGGAGCGTAGCCTGGCATGCGAAGCATGCTAGGCGAAGCGTAGGGGCCGTAGCACCCGTGCCCGGAGGCCGGAGGAGCTCTGGCGCCCTGCCCGAAGCGGCGGGCGGCCAAGGCCAGCTTAAGCAGTTACCTCATTTTTGCGTCCGTCTGTCCGCATATCTTATTATATACGCGTGATGCCATTTTGGGAGGGGTCTCGGGGCTACCTGGATTCTGTACTTATCTTGGCATATGACAGCTTTATGTATGGCTCTTGACGAGTTATTCAATATTTTTTGGGGTGCTCCATGTATAGAAAAATTTAAAAACATGAAATAATTGAAAACGTGCCCATTTTTGCCATTTTTGGGCATTTTTTGACTTTGAAACTTTATAGCTCCTCCATTTTTTAACTTTTTCTGTCGGACTTTTTTTTCAATTGTAGCTACAACAATTCTGCGTGAAACCCAATTGTTACTTTTCAAACTTTTAAATTAAATATTTGAAAAAGAATGGATTGACTGATGGCAATTTTTCGATTTTTGGCCTACTCAGATGTCCGATGTTTTTTGGATGAATAAAATAAATATTTAAGGCAAGGCCAGGCGAGGTTCTGCATCGAAGGCTATACAGGCCCATCGTGTATTATAGGCCAAATAATTTGCGTTGACCTTGATAATGAACATTAATAATTTGTGAAATTTTTGCGCTTTATCTTTTACCTTTTTTAGCTCATATCCTGACCGATAATATTTGTATGGAAATTCCATTAATTGGCCCCAATCTATGATTTTTAATAAACTATTTAATAAAAATTATATATTTAAGGAAGCTTTAGAGGGGTTGAACTGGTTCCAAAATATTTGGTATTTATTTACATTAAATGTTGAATATAATGAGTTTACTGGTTATGGTACCAATTTGGCAATTTGCCTGCCTATGGGAAAGTGCATTGAAATATTCTAAATGGATGCAAGTTTTAAAAAAATTTCAAAAGGAAGATTTTTGCGCGGCCGAAGGCCGCCTGCCGCGGAGGGCAGGGCAGTCAGAGCTCCGGAGGCCGGAGGGCATGGGTGCGGAGGCCCCGGAGCGTAGCCTAGCATGCGAAGCATGCTAGGCGAAGCGTAGGGGCCGTAGCACCCGTGCCCGGAGGCCGGAGGAGCTCTGGCGCCCTGCCCGAAGCGGCGGGCGGCCAAGGCCAGCTTAAGCAGTTACACCATTTTTGCGTCCGTCTTTCCGCATATATATATATATATATATATATATATATATATATATATATATATATATATATATATATATATATATATATATATATATATATGTCCCTGTCGCGCTCGTACTCCGCGGTTTTTCAACCAAATTGGCTGATTTTTTGCATGAAGGTCCGTCTGGGTGGTGGCTCGGGACCATTTTTTGCGCTTGACGTAATTTTGCGTTTTTCGCCCAAAACCCAAATTTTGTATGTTTCAAAGTACGAAAATTCATAAATTACTGGTTTTTCAACGAAATTGGCTGATTTTTTGCATGAAAGTCCGCCTGGGTGATATCTCCAGGCCATTTTTTGGGCTTGACGTAATTTTTTGATTTTTGCCAAAAACTCAATTTTTTGATGTTTCAAAGTACGAAAATTTATAAATCCCTGGTTTTTCAACGAAATTGGCTGATTTTTGGCTGGTACGTCCGTCGAGGTGCTACCTTGAAGCTGGCAAAAGGAATTTCCGAAATATTTGTTATTTCTCAGTTTATGGCCAAAAACCTAAATTCTTGATGTTTCAAAAATTTGAACAGCCATAAATTGATGGGTTTTCAATGAAATCAGTTGAATTTTGGCGTGTACGTCTTTAATGGTTATATATTGAAGTTGATTTCCGAATTTCCGAAATATTTATTATTTCTTGATTTATAGTCAAAAACCTAAAATCTTGATGTTTCAAAAATTCGAACATCCATAAATTACTGGTTTTTCAATAAACTCAGCTTAGATTTGGCAGATACGTTTGCTGCGGCAGTATCTTAAGCAGTTAAAAGGAATTGCTTAGCTTATTATCTGGAACAAAGGCCGCGCATCTTGGCAACAGCCGAGAATACCTTGTATGAAACTGCGAAAGGTGGCCGCGCGTAGCACGGCCACTGACCTATATTACTAGTATATATATATGTGTCATTCCGGGGCCCGGCCTCCGCGGTTTTTCAACCAAATTGGCTGATTTTTTGCATGAAGGTCCGCCTGGGTGGTATCTCCAGGCCATTTTTGGTGCTTGGCGTAATTTTGCGTTTTTCGCCCAAAACCTAAAATTTTGATGTTTCAAAGTACCAAAATTCATAAATCGCTGGTTTTTCAATGAAATTGGCTGAAATTTTGCATGAAGGTCCGCCTAGGTGGTGGCTAGATAGCTTTATTGCGGTTTTGCAAAATTTTTGGATATTTTCCCAAAACTCAAAATATTGATGTTTCAAAACCAAAAAAATCATAACTCCCTGGTTTTTCAAAGAAATTGGCTGAAATTTTGCATGAAGATCCGCCTAGGTGGTGGCTTGAGAGGTTTATTGGGGTTTTGCGAAATTTCTGGATTTTTCTCCTAAACTTAGAATTTTGATGTTTCAAAATTAAAAAAATTATAACTCCCAGGTTTTTAGACACTATCGGCAAGTAAATAAATATGCAATTAGTAAAATTCGCTCATGTAGGTTGACAATATTGCTCGGAACAGAGGCCGCGCATCTTGGCGAGAGCCGAGAATACCTTGTTTACTATGTTGTGATATTCATATGACCACTATTCGGTTTTAAACGAGCGCCAAAAGAAGGCTTATTTCTGTGCAAAGAATATGCAAGATGACAGCGCCGGTTGATGGTGGAAAGCGAAATGCTAGTCACTCTTTCTCTTTGACGTAATATGGACGGCAGGATCGATGTATGCGGAGACGTGGAAGATGGGGCTGGAGAAGCGACCTTCCTCAACTACGGAGCGCAGTCTGAAGCTCACACTTTCTACGACCCCTTCAACGCCACTGCTCCCTCCTTCTACTACCCTGACGCATTCTTCCAACCGCCATCCAACCCAATCCCCCCTCCCCAAGAGTCCTACACCATCCCTCCGCGCATCATCAAGACTGAACTCAACAACGCCTCGCCTCCCCTACCTCAGGTTTTTTCTTTACTCCATTCTATCCACTCATTCTTATTAAGCCCCTATGACCCAGAGTAATTCATTGATTATGGGAATTATGATTATCATGTACCGTGGTTTTTACTTTTTTCTAATATTTAATGGAAAAAGGCGAGCGTTTGTAGGCAGGTAGCCCTGCAGCACCGCTGGACCCATACACGAACCCTCTACCGGGGAGTAGCAACGGCAGCGTCGCCTCTCCCCCCAATCTCAACCACAGCCCCTACTTCACCCATACCTACTTCCCAAACATGACGTAGCCCCTCTTCAAACCCTTCCACTTCAATCATGCTCATGTTTCTGCAGCGTGAGCGGATCGCTGGACGGTGGGAACCTGGATGCCTTCACGACCAACCTCATGGACTCCACCCTAGCCTCCTTCCCGCCCGCCGATCCCCGTTTTCATCCCCTCCAATTCACCACAAACGTGTCCAAGAACCCTGTTCTGCTTCCAGGACCGAGCAAAGGAGGTGGTTGGCGAGGCGGTGCGAAGCGTTCCCGGCCAAGCTCGTCGCGACCTGGAGGCGGGGGGCGACGGAAGCGGGAAGAGCCGACGGTGAAGGAGGAGGAGGTCATCGCCCGCCACCGCACCAAGCCCATCGTCGTCTCCCCCCTCGAGCTGGACCCCCACCGCAAGCCCAGCTTCTCCTACGTCGCCCTCGTCACCCTGGTCATCGAGGTTGACTTCATATCCCAGGCCTTGTGAAAGAGATTTCCAATCCAGCGGGCTTGTTTGAGGGCAGTGCTTCGGGGATGCTGACGCTGCAGGAGATCTACAACTCCGTTGCGGAGACCTTCCCATTCTACCGACTGGAAGAGAAGACCTGGCAGAACTCCATCCGACACACCATGAGCTTCAACGACTGCTTCATTCGCGTCCAACGCGACCTCAGCCGACGCCCCGACGGATCCAAGGACCGCGGCGGATACTGGGCCATGCACCCCAACTGCGGAGACATGTTCCTTCCTTTTTCTCTTCCTCTCTTCTCTTCTGTCCCTCCTCACTTCCAACCCACCCACTCCAGGTTCAGCATCGGGAAGAACACGCTGCGGCGCTCCCAGAAGTTCCGACTGCCCGGCAAGCCTGTGCCTAAAAGGAAGAGCGCTAAAAAGACCGCCTCCCTCTCACCTGAACTCACTCACCCACCGCCACCACAGCCTTCTGCCCACCACGCCCTTCCCATTCCTTCCTCACAGCCTTCGGTTACCCTTCATTCCTTCCCTGTTCATTCTTCTGCTCTTGCTCATCACATCAAATATAGAATGACGATAAACTCTTTTGCAGGGTTGGAGCTGAATCGGAAGGGATTCGTCGGTGCTTTTCTCATTCAGGTGCTGCTACCCAGCTGCTTTCTCCGCTTTGTGCCCCAAAGATGACCAAACGCATCATGCCAATTCTTTCATGTCTATGTGTCCGCCACTTGCTCAGCTTCTCCGATGCCTTTGTAGTAGTATGTGCAGAAATATGTGTAGAAGTAGGTGGAGATTGATTGCTTTACGAATGGCTCAATTGCTGAGGCGCTCTTTTAGACCAGGGACGAAGACTGCGGGCTGTAGGCATTCCTTTTCATTGCCTTCATCTGCCTGCCCCTCTCATTGTGATAGCGTTTCGTTCCTCTACACCGCGTCTCAGTTTTCTATGCTATAAGCCTAGACCTAATATCTAAGCTTATCCAAGCTTAACGACACCAAAATAAAACCAGAAATAATCGATTGATTCAAAATCGAACCCGCTTTCGCAAGATAAATAAAGAATTATCTCTAATTATAGCCGTAGAAGAAGAAGAAAAGGCGCAGGGAAAAAGTGGAAGGGGATAGTGGTGAGGAGGGGAAAGTGGAGCGTAGCCATGACGGCAGGCGCAAAACGCTGGCAGCTGGCAGAGCGAAATAGCCTCCTTCCGTCCGCCTCCCGCCCCTCTACACAGCCTGCACAGCTGAAGGAAGCATGAGCTGAGAGGGGGCCATGGAGGCCTACCCTCTCATCCTCCTCCTTCCTACCATCGTCACAGGAATCGACTGCTCAGACTATTCCAACTCCTGGAAGCCCTCCGATGTCCTTTCCCCAAGCCTTCTTCGCAATCATAGTTAGAAACGAGTGCTTGAGGTGATCGGGGCAGTGGGCCAACAGCCGAGTGCATTCACAGAGCAGGAGCTGGCATCTGTTCATTCCAGCTTCCAAGAGGTTCCTGCCTCTCAAGGATGAAGAGAGGCGATTAATAAAGGGTGGCTGGTGTTTTGAGGTGCCCCTGGAGTGTCTGGGGATATCGACGGTGGAGCCTTGGGCGGGCGGGAAGGTGGACGGAGACTTGGCCGGTTTTCACAGCCCCGCCGACGTCCACCGCTTCATCAATCCTCTCCAAAAGCGACCTAGCAAGAGTTCCTCCCGCCCCACATCTGGGAAGCCCCCCTCTGCTGATGCCGCAGTTTGGAGGTGCCCTGGGGGATAGCTGGCGCCGTTGGCCAAAGGGGGAGGTCCCCTACACACTAGACAGCCGCTACGGGCCCTACTCCCGAGCTGTCATCCTATCCGCCATCAAATACATTCAGGTTTACCGGCTTTCTCATTTTGACGGAGGCGATGGGACAATGGGCTATCTGAAGGAGAACTCTTGTATTCACTTCAAGCCACGCGATGGAGAGGCGGACTACGTGAACATCATGCCCGACCTAGGCGGTGGCTGCTACTCCTTCGTAGGTTCTTGGCACCTCCCTTTACTTCCCCTACCAGAAAGAATGGTCGGCTTTGAGGCCGCGTGGGAGGACAGCAGAACATATCGCTGGACAATGGCTGCATTCGTCGCGGCACCGCCACGCATGAGCTTCTGCACAGGTTCCAGAGACAGGATAGGCGGGAGAGTGAAAAAGCAGGAAGGATTTGAGCCTGGGATTCTTCCACGAGCAGTCGCGGTGGGACCGTGACGAGTGGGTGGCGATAGAGTGGGAGAACCTGGCCGGCTGGGTCGTGGGCCTCCCGCGGGAGTTCCAGAGCAGCGACATTCGTTTCCAATTCGCCAAGTACGAATTCCGGGTAAAGTTCCAATTCAGCGCAGCGCAGTGCAGCGCAGTATTTCTTATCCAGCAGCGCACTCCAAAGAGTGCACTGCTCAGCCCAATCCAAATTCCAATCCAAATAATACCAAATAGCACTCCAAATAATAAAAGAAAAGAAAATCAATAAAATTAATAATATAATATAATACTCAGTAAAATTAGGAATACTCGGTGCGCACTGAATAAGAAATACTGCGCTGCACTGCGCTGCACTGATAATGAAAATTAGGCAGGAATTCCAGGAGACGGCCAACCTCCGCGTGGGCTACGACTACGGCAGCATCCTACACTACAGCCCCTATGCCTACAGTTGCTCTTCTAGCGTATCAGCTGCTGGCGAAGCAGGTGTGGCTTGAAGGCGGGAATGGGAAAGAGACGATACGAGGACTGAAGCCAGGGGCGGAAGCGATGGGGCAGAGAGATGCCATGTCCGAAGGCGACCGTCTCAAGCTCAATCGTCTCTACAGATGCCCACAAGGACAGCAGGACGCGTTGCCCACTTCTCCCACCCTGCTTCTCCGCTTCCACACTCTCATTCATTGGATAGGAATGCTGCTGCCAGCTTAGATCCACAGACTGCCGTCGTCTATCCAAAGTTACCCAGAAATCATTGAAACAATTGATAATATGCGCTCATGTTGAAGTCCCCGCGAAGAGACAATAAAGCTCTGCTCCAACGAGCGATTCTATGATTGGTTCTGCCAGGTGACGCCTATTTCGTAGGACGGGAAATTGGGCTTAAGTTTTACGAGAAAAATATGATTTTCAGGTATGGCTGCATTTTCCAAGCTGCGAGAATAGCTTTGTGATGCAAAAGTGTCAAAAAACCTGTAACCGTTGCTAAGCTGTGAACCTGAATTAAATTCAGATGTTCTATAATGCTATTGCTTGTTTTCCGAAAACATGCAAAGTGTTTGAATTTCGCAACCAATTCAATGCCGGGAAAACCATTAGAGGGGATTTCCACATAAAATGCCATGACTCACCAGCGATAGAGCGCTCAACTCCCACTCTTTCCTCTCATGCAGAACTCATGCCAAACCATGTTTATTATTTGCTTTTTTCTCCTTGTTCCAGTGGTTCAAGGCGCCGTAGAGAATTGCAATACGGATCAATGGAGCAGCGAAGACGTTTGGCCTTGGGAGCATTTCCATGGCATTTGGTGGCTTGACCTAAAATGCAGTTGGTGACATGGACCGGCAAAATGGAAGCCGCACTGCCGCTCTCTGAGGAAGAGATGAGAGGCGAAGGGCTCGAGCTTACCGAACTACAACTGCAATGTCTCGGTGTTTCACCCCAGGTCTCCAGTCTCACTTTCTTTGGGCATCGAAAATGCTGAAAGCAAATGCCAGAAGCCGGAAAACTCCGGCCAGTTCCAAGGCGATCTGCTGGGCCTGGAGCAGGTGAGCTTGCGCCAACTGGTGCGCAACTCCTACGACCTGATCAAAAGTGCAGCTGCCATTTCTGGTCACAGCTCCATACACGAAGTTTGTTTGAGGCGCGACAGCGTTTCAGCATCTTCTATGGCCGGATGGAGTGGTGCCGTACCGACTGTCTGCGCAGTACGGACGCCTGGGAAGAGCCGCCATTGCTCAGGCTTGCCCAGGCTCCAAGCATGGAGGGAGGCATAAGACGAGAATGGCGCAATTTGCAGGCCATTGGAGCATTGCAGGAGGGTACCTGCATTCGCTTCCGCCCCTACAACGCCAGCACTCACCAGTTCCACCTCTTTATCCACCCTGACGACGGCTGCTACTCCTACATCGGTGGGAGGGATGAATGAGAAAGGGAAGCAGAGAGAAGAGCTTTAGGGCGACAACTGGGACTGGCGGGGGAGGGGCAGAGAGTTTCTCTGGCCCCCGGCTGTCTCGGCAGAGGCACGGTGCTCCATGAGCTTCTCCACGCCCTTGGATTCTTTCACGAGCACACTCGTCCTGACCGCGATCAATGGGTTCCACTATTGCAGCTTCCTAGAGTGAGTTTTAAATCAATGTTCGGAGTCTGAAGGTGAGGATAGTGTACGAAAATTTGGCTAACGGGACTGCAAAGCAGTTCGCCAAAATGGAGCCCAAGGATATCACTCAGCTGGGCATAGTGTAACTCTTGTGCATTTGTTTAGAAGGTAACGGTGACAAAAAAGATGCATTTCAGGTATGACTATCATTCCGTGATGCACTATGGAGCGTATGCTTTCAGTAAGGAGCCCTTATGCCTGTTTATTTGTCAGCGATGTGAAGAAAGATATTTGCCAGCTAAAGACGGGAAGGAGACGATAGTTCCTCTACATACGAGTAAGGAGGTAATCGGACAGCGAGAAGGTCTCAGTGAGCGGGATTTAGAGCGGATTAATCGCCTCTACCAATGCACAGATTATCTAAAGTTGCCATAACTCACAGCATGTATATGTCCCAATATGCTCAAGGCTCAAGCTTGAGGCCTGAGGATGAGGAAAGCCAGAATTTGCTGAAGCCAGCGTCGTTGGAACTGTCGAAATCAGACGAAAATGAATTGTTGGCTTTGTTTAAACTCAGTGCCTGATTCTAGCAGTTTTGATGGGAGTGGTTTGAGGCGGTGTGGGATGGGGGACAGTCGAGTGTGCGATTTCCAGCTGCACCAAGGCTTCTGGTGCCAAAGTCGCCTGGGCAGCCGTTTCTGTCCCCAGCTTTGTGGACTTTGCTCCTCATTTGATTTTTGATTAATTTTGACATACAATTTGCTCAATTCAAAATTTTCTTCTCATAATTAGTTTGCACATTTGACCCGTTATATGACAGTAGATTTTCCTTTTTTTTAAAAAAGAGGCATGCTATAGACCTCGTTTTCTTCAAGAGACGGTTCGAAAAACAAAATTTGAGTTCATTTCTTTGAAAGCAAATTTGAAAAGCATGAAATGGCAACTCAAATTAGGAAGCTAAGGTGGTCAAATCTTCGAGTCTCCGGTTTTCGTAAATATCCAGAAAATCCGCCTTCTCTAGCGCGGAGTTCGCAGTTGACCTGCTAAGCCGCTTTCTGAGATCCTAAAAAATTTAAAAAATCTTTTTTCCATGAGTTTCTAAACTTTAAAATAGCTGATTGCACAGAAGCAGAAGGAAAGCAGGGGAGACCTGGAGCTGTGGGAGGTGGCGCTGATAGTGGAGGACTGCGCGAGCCAAATCCCAGAAGGTGAACTCAGGCCAGAGCACCGGGGTGAAGTAGAGGACGGCGGCTGCGGACTGCCACAGGAGGAAGAAGCAGAAGGAAAGCAGGGGAGACCTGGAGCTGTGGGAGGTGGCGCTGATAGTGGAGGACTGCGCGAGCCAAATCCCAGAAGGTGAACTCAGGCCAGAGCACCGGGGTGAAGTAGAGGACGGCGGCTGCGGACTGCCACAGGAGGAAGAAGCAGAAGGAAAGCAGGGGAGACCTGGAGCTGTGGGAGGTGGCGCTGATAGTGGAGGACTGCGCGAGCCAAATCCCAGAAGGTGAACTCAGGCCAGAGCACCGGGGTGAAGTAGAGGACGGCGGCTGCGGACTGCCACAGGAGGAAGAAGCAGAAGGAAAGCAGGGGAGACCTGGAGCTGTGGGAGGTGGCGCTGATAGTGGAGGACAGCACGAGCCAAATCCCAGAAGGTGAACTCAGGCCAGAGCACCGGGGTGAAGTAGAGGACGGCGGCTGCGGACTGCCACAGGAGGAAGAAGCAGAAGGAAAGCAGGGGAGACCTGGAGCTGTGGGAGGTGGCGCTGATAGTGGAGGACTGCGCGAGCCAAATCCCAGAAGGTGAACTCAGGCCAGAGCACCGGGGTGAAGTAGAGGACGGCGGCTGCGGACTGCCACAGGAGGAAGAAGCAGAAGGAAAGCAGGGGAGACCTGGAGCTGTGGGAGGTGGCGCTGATAGTGGAGGACTGCGCGAGCCAAATCCCAGAAGGTGAACTCAGGCCAGAGCACCGGGGTGAAGTAGAGGACGGCGGCTGCGGACTGCCACAGGAGGAAGAAGCAGAAGGAAAGCAGGGGAGACCTGGAGCTGTGGGAGGTGGCGCTGATAGTGGAGGACTGCGCGAGCCAAATCCCAGAAGGTGAACTCAGGCCAGAGCACCGGGGTGAAGTAGAGGACGGCGGCTGCGGACTGCCACAGGAGGAAGAAGCAGAAGGAAAGCAGGGGAGACCTGGAGCTGTGGGAGGTGGCGCTGATAGTGGAGGACTGCGCGAGCCAAATCCCAGAAGGTGAACTCAGGCCAGAGCACCGGGGTGAAGTAGAGGACGGCGGCTGCGGACTGCCACAGGAGGAAGAAGCAGAAGGAAAGCAGGGGAGACCTGGAGCTGTGGGAGGTGGCGCTGATAGTGGAGGACTGCGTGAGCCAAATCCCAGAAGGTGAACTCAGGCCAGAGCACCGGGGTGAAGTAGAGGACGGCGGCTGCGGACTGCCACAGGAGGAAGAAGCAGAAGGAAAGCAGGGGAGACCTGGAGCTGTGGGAGGTGGCGCTGATAGTGGAGGACTGCGCGAGCCAAATCCCAGAAGGTGAACTCAGGCCAGAGCACCGGGGTGAAGTAGAGGACGGCGGCTGCGGACTGCCACAGGAGGAAGAAGCAGAAGGAAAGCAGGGGAGACCTGGAGCTGTGGGAGGTGGCGCTGATAGTGGAGGACTGCGTGAGCCAAATCCCAGAAGGTGAACTCAGGCCAGAGCACCGGGGTGAAGTAGAGGACGGCGGCTGCGGACTGCCACAGGAGGAAGAAGCAGAAGGAAAGCAGGGGAGACCTGGAGCTGTGGGAGGTGGCGCTGATAGTGGAGGACTGCGCGAGCCAAATCCCAGAAGGTGAACTCAGGCCAGAGCACCGGGGTGAAGTAGAGGACGGCGGCTGCGGACTGCCACAGGAGGAAGAAGCAGAAGGAAAGCAGGGGAGACCTGGAGCTGTGGGAGGTGGCGCTGATAGTGGAGGACTGCGCGAGCCAAATCCCAGAAGGTGAACTCAGGCCAGAGCACCGGGGTGAAGTAGAGGACGGCGGCTGCGGACTGCCACAGGAGGAAGAAGCAGAAGGAAAGCAGGGGAGACCTGGAGCTGTGGGAGGTGGCGCTGATAGTGGAGGACTGCGCGAGCCAAATCCCAGAAGGTGAACTCAGGCCAGAGCACCGGGGTGAAGTAGAGGACGGCGGCTGCGGACTGCCACAGGAGGAAGAAGCAGAAGGAAAGCAGGGGAGACCTGGAGCTGTGGGAGGTGGCGCTGATAGTGGAGGACTGCGCGAGCCAAATCCCAGAAGGTGAACTCAGGCCAGAGCACCGGGGTGAAGTAGAGGACGGCGGCTGCGGACTGCCACAGGAGGAAGAAGCAGAAGGAAAGCAGGGGAGACCTGGAGCTGTGGGAGGTGGCGCTGATAGTGGAGGACTGCGCGAGCCAAATCCCAGAAGGTGAACTCAGGCCAGAGCACCGGGGTGAAGTAGAGGACGGCGGCTGCGGACTGCCACAGGAGGAAGTCAGAAAGACGATGCTCCCCGCTCGTTCTCACCAGAAGATCTACACTGGAACCCCCGGTGTCCAAGCACCTGTCCAGTAGATCTTCACTTATGTCCCTGCAGACCATTTTGTAGGATGTTTCTCCATGTCAAGTAAGCAAGGTTTACCCAGGTTGAAGAATGCCCTCCTGCACGGCGTCTAAGAGTGCCTCAGCACCTCGCAGCATCTCGTCCTGCGAAGTGTAGGAGATGCAGACGTTGAGAGTGGCCCTGTACTGAGAAGATAACTGAGACGCAATCTGTCTATGGCTGGCGAGCTAACCGATCGTGGTCCTTTGAGTAGAGCTGTATCTGGGCCATGAGCTGCTGGAGGTCGGCGGGGAGGAGGCGAAGATTGCCGAGGAAGCGGATGCGGATGCCGAACTCCCGCATCTTGGCCCGCTCCGCCAGCAACTCAGCAAACTTCTCCCGCGCGATGGCGAAGAGACCCTCCACTTCCGACTCAAACCCCCTCTCATCCTCTCTTCATTCTCCTCCTGCTGGCAGAGTGCCTGGGATCGCTTGAAGTTCTCGATGCTGAAAGCGTAGACGGTGACCTCGCTGATGCCCAGGTTGCGGCACCATTCCAGGGTCTGGCAAGTAATGATTGGTTGGGATTAGTTGTAGGGGCTAGAAAAACTGGACTTTGGCAAGTCGCTGGAAGCCCATCTGATGGCCTTGTATGGGGCCTTGGAGGCTGTGCTGTTTTGCGTATCGACGATTTCCGTCCATGATGAACGCTACATGCCCAGGAATGGCACCTCAACAATCCAATGAATCGACCTGGCTCGTCGCTTCTAGGGTCTAGTAAAATGCGTACCAGCTTTGAGGACCCGGCAAGCAAATCGCTCCAGCCAGCTCGGCTCTGACTCTAGCAGCCAGGAGGACATCACTTCCCACGAGCGCGGATCACGGCCTTATTTCGACATTCACCTGCCTTCGGCACCTTTGATAAGGTCTCAAATGCGGACTGCGCACTTTGAGGCTGGGGGGCTAGGTACACGTGTGCGGGGCGGTTCAAGTGCGCGGTCTTTGAGGGGCGGACTACGGTAGGCTTTGGCGCTTGCTAGGTGGCGCTGGGGGCCAGACCGGAGCCAACTCTGCGCAGGAGGGGCTGGAGAGAGGCGGAGTTGTTCTGTCAAAGCCCCTTACGGACCGCTGCTCCTTCTTACCCTCTAGCCTCTACCCCCCTCCCCTCCTTTCCCTTCAAAGCCGCCCCCTCCCTTCCTACCTTGCCTCAGCCCTAGTTCTGGCCGTCTTGCTTGCTCTGCAGGCTCAGCCAACTTGTCATCCAGAGCGGGCCTTCAAGCCTCGCATTGGCCTCTGAATCACCCCTGTGACTGTGCCCCTTTTCCTTGTAGGGCTGATGTTGCATTCAGGGTGGTATTGGCTGCTGGGTCATTGGCGGATTTGGCATTCCACTGGCGGCGTGTGCTGTTGGCATCTATTCATCTGCATCTAAATGCCCCGCTCTGCCTGCGTGAATCGGAGAGGGGGGAGGGGGTAAGTTTGAATGGCGATGGTGCGGAAAGGTGGTTGGGGGCCAGAGGAGGAAGAGAGGCAGTGGATAGGTATGTAGAGGGGTGCTACAGGTGAAGAAGGGCAAAGGAAGGGCCGAGTGTAGGTGTATGTGAGGCCCAGTGTCTTTGCCCCGTTGCACTGAGTGTAGGGGGGTTGAGCGGTGCGTAGGGTAGGCATCGCGCCAGTGCTCAAGGCCTCTCTCTCCCTCCCTCCCTCTCGCCTAAACCCCCAGCCAACTTTCTGCATACCAGAGCAGGCCTCGGCCTTATAAACACCCACTCCACCCCTCCCGTCCACCCCCCGTTTTGCCCCTATCTCTCCCTGCCCTGCATCTGCTTTCGCCTCTCTTTTATATTCATGCCAGCTCTTCCTTCCCAGCCGAGCATTTGTGGAGTTTAGCTTGCAGTCGGTGAAGCTGGAAAAAGGGAAGTGAGTGGGAAGCGAGCCATCGTGGAAGACGCGATGCCGGTGAAGCAAGGAGGTTAGGCTGCTTGTACTTTACTCCTCCTGTCCTCCTCTCTCATCAGTCGTCAGCTGTCGAGGCCTGCCTATCCCCTCCTCTGCGGCGTCCAGAGGATCAAGGGCTTGGCCAGGAATTGTGATCAAGTTGTAAAGCGGCAGCTGAGGAGTGTAAAGCGGATGTGAAGAGTGGAAAGGGAGGAATGAATTGCAGAAGCACATCGGGCGCTGGAGCTGCTGGAGGAGTATCACCAGCGGCTGGGGAATCGGCCGGAGGATCGCCAGCTTCGCGGCGCCATCGAACGCGTCATCACCATTTTCAAAAGCCGCCTTTTCCAGGCTCTTCTCGGTTCCACCTTCTTCTACCCTCTCTCACATCTCCTTTTCAATACTTGGCCTCAGCGGCTGCCTCTTATCACCATTGTGGTTGCATTCGTTTTGCGGCTGAATATGAGTCTTTTTGCGGGGACTTGGACGGAAGGCAACAAATGTAGGACATTCTGTCAGGGCTGGGGAGGGAAGCCCCGTCGCGTTGCTTCCGTTACTTGGCGTCTGAGGCCGTGAAGTGGGGCTGGGCAGCTGTTTTCCGACGTCAGGATGATGTTTGCCTAGGGACTGGGGGACTAGAAGGGAAGGTGAAGAGGGGGAAGAGTGCGGGGCTCCCTTACCGACCTGGAAAGCCAATTCAGGGCCTCCTCAGCTGGAGACCTTTTTCCGCCCCTGAGCAGTGTTGACTCTTCCTCTCCCTCAACCCCTCTCTGCCTTGCTTCAAGTGCGGCTTTTGCATTGCCGCACAGATTGACAGCATTCGGCTGAGTGGTAGGCAGAATATGTTTGATCAACCCCAACTTTCCTCCTCCTACTTTCCGGTATGGGATTATTGATGAGGCGGATTAAAAGCTCTCTTGTGGCTTAATTTGATCTAGTTTGCTCCAGTTTCTTTCAAACTCTAAAACTCTCAACAGATTGCCCGGGCAGTTTGTGATAAGGTGGTCGTCCAAAATGAACAGATATTGTGCTGTTGTTGACGGACTTAGTTCGTCATTCACTAAGTGGGAAGTGGATGAGTCTGGATTGAACTGCTGTTATTCTGGTAGAAGGCAATGGAGGAGTAAGTGGACGAGATTGTTTATGCCTCGTGTGAGGCCGCAGGGCTGCGAGGGAAGGGAGGCTGAGAGCAAATATTGCCAGCTAGCGTCTTGACCCGGATCTGGTGAGGACAGCGCTCACTACTGGTAGTCTGAAGCACCAGTTTCACTTTCCCACCACTGCCCGTCAATCCCCAGGGGATGTGGCGATGGACGGTTGACGAGTGCAGAAACTGGTCAACTCACCCCACCCTTCACCCCCTTCCATTCCCCTTCTAAGTGCTCTCTGTGAATCAGGCATGAGTAAGCACCTGGAGAGGTGAAGAGAGTGGGCATGGGAAAGGATGCGCAAAAGCAGGGCAGGGGTTGTGTTGCAGGAAAGAGGCAGTAAAAGGAGCAGGGTGGCGGGGCCTAAAAGCAGGGAACAGGTTTTGAAGGCCGCTTATCTATTCCTTTTGGATCAGCGAGGCCGGGCGTGGCTCTTCTGCCCTAGGCCCAAACCAGACCCACCGGCCTTGCCAAACCATGCATGCAAGGTGACAAGATGGGAAGAGATTTTGACGTGAGGGGATTCTCTGCTGACTTAACTGCTTCAAGGACGTATTTTATTGCTCTTTTCATTTCACTTTGCAACCATGAAGGGGTGAGTTCGATAGGATACTGTGACTAACAACAATATTTCTTAGGTTAATTGTGATTAATAATTTTGTATTCGTCAACATTTTCAGTATGGTGTTTATATGCATTATAGAAACGAATTTGATTTTATGAATCTAATTGAGTTAGATTAAATTTAGATTAGAGAAAACATGATAAGTATTTCGTGTGGAACATGAGTTAGGTGTTGTGTTGAAAGGGGGTATTTGGAAGGCAGTACTTGTGAACAGCCTGCTAGTGAATCCGATGTTGACATTGACTTATCACGGACTTCACCAGCCTTCTCCGTCTCACAGCTCGTATGCTATCGTCAAAACACCTTTATCACCTCTCAGCAACACGCATAGCAGCCACTTCACGAAGAAAGTTCTATGACTAATGAAGAAAAGAATAAGACGACTAAAGAACGACTAAAGAATAACTAATGGTAAAACAGAAATGTAATTGCAGACATTCAGGAATTCTATGAGGACACGCTGGTGAACGAGCGGAAGTCGGTGTCGCAGAAAACGTACGAGACCACTCGAATTGCGGACCGATGGGAAGCCAATCCGCCTCTCCTCTCTTTCAACGATCTCGCAAGATCCACCGCCACTCAGCCAGATCGCCCTGTCTACAAACCAACAGTTACCATCCTTCTTTTTCCACTTCATTTAAAACTAGCTAATTCAGTTGTTAAATGATTCTTTTAACATATGCATTCAAAATGCAAATGATGTATCTGCTACATACACAAATGTGAGTGCAAAAAGTTCTTACTTGCGCCACATTACAAATCTGATCATAAAATAGTTATCCGTCAGTTATTTTGTGTTCAATTTTTATCATCGATTATTTCATTAACAGTATGTATGGGTGATTCACTCGTATCTTTTTTCTATGTCTCCATCTGCACCAATATGAGTCACGCAAAACGGGCTGCGTTCTTTTTGGCAAAGGCTCGGTTGCCATAGGTACGCTCGTTGCACCTGTGCATAGAGGTTGTTTGCGGAAGAAGGGGCTGGGCTGGGCAGGGTGCAGTAGAGAGAGGCCCCCACACCTTCCAACACTCCTGTGCCCTACGTATGTGAACGCAGGAGAACTGGTTGCCGCATCAATAGGCCTGCTGAAGATTTCGCCCTCTCTCTTTTTTCCCGCTCCCTCTACTCCACTTCGGCTGACCTTTGTAGTCGCTCAGACACTCCAGGCATCCCTACCTCTCTGCTCCCTCCCCCCTGACTCCCTCCATCCTTCGCCTTGTGAATCGCCGACATTCCTCAGAAGGAGAGTTGCTATGCGAACACGCATTCGAGCCAGCACCACTGTGACGATCCAGTACAAGGAGGCGTCGGAGGATGTACGGGCCATGACCTATTTGGAGCAGAGCAGCAGCAGAGCCATCAGGAAGCCAGAGTCCGGACCCATCGTTCAGGAAGCGGACACCTCCAAAGACTCCATGGACAAGTCCGCCTCACCCTCCGCTCCTCAGCTCAGGGATCAGGCCACCCAGTCTTCGCGTCATCGCCGACGAAGCAAGAAGACGCCAGCGGAGGCTGACAGACGACGACGCCCCGGCAGGAGCTATGAGGTGGAGCTGAGGAAGAGCGAGTGGGACAGGAGGGGCAGGGACAGACTGGCCAGGAGGGACAGGGACAGAGAAACGTCCACAATCAGCCTCACCAGTCTCCACAGCGGCGCAGAGGAGCTCTCCCCGAGTCGAGAGGCCAAACGGAGCATTCGCTTTCGGGGCGAGCCGGGGCTGACTTCCCCCGCTTCTCAACCCCTGCTTCCGCCCTTTGTACGCCATCTAACCACCCTTCATCCATTGTCTTTCCAATCCACTCTCGTCTTCCGACCCAACCTCATCGTTCTGAAGTTGAGAGACCCCTGTGAATGCATGAGACACATTTTTCATGCATTAACTATATTTTGCTAGGCGCATGAATTATTACCTTCCCGACAAAAATAATTAAGTGCACAAAACTAAACTTAGGATTGGAGAAGAATTTATTTAGGCAACAATAATAATATTTTTCAATTTTACCCGATTGTTTTTGTCTTAAATTTCGTCCGCTTTGCTTTGCCAGCACTGATAGGAGGCGATTTCTGTTCCCTTCGTAGCCTTGGTTATTGAGGAGGAGCGTAGCGTGGTAGTGTTTTGAGGAGGAGCTGGTGATGCCGTACATCGACGACGGGCTGCGGAGCAACGGACAACGCAAGCCCTTCGCCTACAGCCCCGTCGTATGCACCGCCCCTCTTTCCCCCTCTCACTCACTGCATGCAGCCTTCCGTCCAATTAGCCCCCTCTTCGCCAAGCCGCAAGGCTTTCTCATTTATTCCCTGCGCACTGAAGCGGGGGGAATAGTTTGTTTGCGCGGCGGGTCATTTGCCGGCGCTGACGTCAAGAGAGGCCGGCAGGAGAGGGGAGGAGGGAGGAGGAAAAGAGGGAGGAGGGAGGAAAAGAGGGAAAAGAGGAGAGGAGGGGTGCAGAATGAGTGGGCCGCTTGGAGAGCCTGCTATCGACTGGCGCCTATTTTTCCGCCCTCAGCTTAGACATACACACCGCCGCAGTCCGCCCAGCGCTTGGCCTGCTAAATAGGCTGGTGAGATCAGAGTGAGCGGGAATGATGCCGATGTGGTCGGGTGCCAAGTGGCGTCCCACCTCCAACCGATCCTCGCCCATCAACAAACCAGCCAACCATCGTCTGCGTCCTAAGCACTCTCCTAGGGTTCTACTCCGCCCTTCTCCTTTACTTACCAAGCTTTTCCTAGCTATCTTCACCTGGCTGTTTTTCAATCGATCTCTGTCAACCTTCTTTTCTGTCGATCTGAAGGATGGAGTGTCGTTTGCTGTGACTATGGACTAGGCTAGGGGGGGGGCTTGGTTCTGGGTGGCAATCATCTGGCTGGCTCCGGAAGCAAGAGGAGGCGGTGTGGCAAAAAGGCTATTTTATGGGGCTGGTCTGTAGAGGGGCCTAGATTGGAGGCTGGGAGGGGAAGAAAGGGGGGATGGAAGAGGTCTTGGGAGTGCCCATCCGCTCTCCATGAGATAGCTCTGCGGCCAGGGGCCTCAGCCAGATAGGCAGCTGATATCTGGCTTAGCCTCTCCCTCCCTCCCTGTCTGACGGGCAATGTAGGCGGTGATGCCATGGTGCCTGCCAAGCCGTCTCTGGCAGGCTTGGCGTAAGCAGCGCTCGGCTAAGAACCGAAAGAACGTCGTCCGCTTTGCCTCTTTTGTCCAAACCTTCTCCTTCTCCAGATACTCTCTCAAGGTTTCCACTAACACCAGCCTTCTGCACCCTTTCCTCCTCCTCTCTTCTCAGCATGGCCTTGGTTGGGGTGGGAGGAATGATGAAAAGTGGAAGCAGATAGGGACGGAAGAGGGAGATGGAACTGACAGGCTGGATGTTTGCAGACAAACGACTCGTGGGCAGAAGGCGAAGGCGGGAATGTGCTGGGCGAAGGAACTGGCGGGCGAACCCAAACCACCACCTACTCTTCCTCTACCCAGCAACTCTTCCAGTCCACCATACAGACAGGATCTCAGCTTCCCAATGCCGCGCCTTTGGCCACCGGCACTCCCACCGGCACTCTGGTTCCCATTTCACTCATCATCTTCCATCCACCTACACGGCTACACTCACTCCTAGTCTCTCCTCATTCTCTTCTTTCTATTCAATATAGATGGTGAGATGATGTGCAGGGTCGTAACGGGCACGGTGGAGACTGGGAGTACGAGGACATCGTGCTGCTGAAGGGCGGCACGGGGCTGGGCTTCAGCATCGCTGGGGGCTCGGACAACCCGCATATCGACGACGATCCCTCCATCTACGTCACGAAAATCATTCCCGGCGGCGCGGCGGCCATCGACGGACGCCTGCGCAAGGACGACATCATCCTACGCGTCAACCGCGTCGACCTCATCAACGTCCCGCACCACGTCTCCGTGGACGCACTCAAGGCCGCCGGCAACACCGTTCATCTATACGTCAAACGTCTCAAAGGCGTCCCACCGCCACCCCCCAGCCCCGGCCTTGGACCCCCGCCGCCCCTCCCCACGGACCAGAGCCCTTTCCAAACCTCCACCACACCCACCACTCCGCCCGGACACTTCCGACACCCCGCCCCCTACGTCAACATCACGCCCACCAACCGCCACACTCCCACCGTCACAGCACCAGCGCCCATCGACTTTGTAGGGCTTATCTAGTCTTGCTGCTGTGAGGAGGGTGAGGATGTGAGGTGAGGTTTGCAGCCGCCGGCGTACCTGCCGAACGCGGGCGGGAAGGCGGTGGAGCAGATGACGCTGATCAAGGGACCGGGACAGGGCCTCGGCTTCAGCATCGCCGGCGGGGTGGGCAATGAGCACGTGGCCGGCGACGACGGGATCTACGTCACCAAGATCATCGACCGCGGCGCCGCTCAGGCTGACGGACGCCTTCAGGTTCCTCCCCTTTCTCCTCTCCCTTCTACCAGGAACCTTTCTTTCCCTTTCAAGGTGGGCGACAAGATCCTTGCCGTGGGCTCCAAGATCATGGACCACATCAGGCACGAGGAGGCCGTCACCGTCCTCAAGAACACCGGCGACCGCGTCATCCTCTCCATCGTCAAGTGCCCGCACCCCGACCTTGCCCTCGGGGTACCACAAACACTCCACTCCCCACCTACCTCAACCTACTCCTTGACTTGGCAGGAGCCGATGCAGACGGAGAGTTTTGGCGGCGGGGCACGAGCGAGAACGCCGACGCAGTTCTACGAGCCCTACGCCCCCGACGTTCGCACCCAGGCCCGCTATGAACCGCCCGCCGTCTACCAATCACCTGCCGTGGATCGGTGGCTGACCTCTTTCTTCTGACCTGTCTATTTCTCCTCCACCACCCTCCCTGTCCAGTTTCGCCCGAGTCAAAACAGCAGCTGCCTTGTTTGTTTCCTTGTTTCCCAGTGGGGGTGAAGTGGGAGGGAGAGAGGGTGTTGGAGGGGCGTAGACAAGGCAGGCGGACCGCTGCGTATTTTACGCTCGCGCCAGCATAGCATATTGGCTTCCGCGCCTTCCTTATTCGCTGCTTCTCCCTCCCTCTCTCCCTCCCTAGCCACACTCTACCCTCCACCTTCCTCCATTCCCCTCTCTTCGTCGCCCCTCCCGTCCCCATCTACCCTCCCCACCCTCACGCACTAGCTGAGAGCCTTCCATTTCGCCTCCTTTTTTGCGCTCCGACTCTTCTCCCTTCCTCTCCCTCCCTCTCTTCCCCCCACCCCCCACTCACTCCCTGCCTTCCCTTATCCGCGGGCACCCGCCCAGGCAAAGGAGGGAGGGACTCCGGGAAAAACAGCCAGCCCCGCATCATCTGCTGTTCCGCACCACCTCCCTTACCATTCACTTCTTCTCTTCCTCTTTCACGGGGAAGGACAGCCTCATTTTCAATGCATGCCCTTCTCTATACGCCGCCTTTAATTGAGAGAAGCCAAGAAAAACAACCTTTCTTTCGCTTCTTTTCTCAAGAAGGCTAAATTACACGCTCACTGTCTAGAAAGAGAGCTGTTGGGTGTTGAGGAACCCGCGCACAGTGCGGCTGGTGAAGGGTGCTGGTGGGCTGGGCTTCAACATCGTGGGCGGGGAGGATGGGGAGGGCATCTTCATCTCCTACATCAGCCCCGGCGGTGTCGCCGACCTCAGCGGACAGCTCCTGAAGGGGGACCAACTCCTCCAGGTACTCCTCCCCCTCCTTCCTCCCTCCCCCAAGAGGAGTGTGTGCAGGTGAACAACGTGAACCTCCGCGGAGCCTCGCACCAGGACGCGGCGAACGCGCTGAAGCAGAGTGGGCAGCAGATCAGCCTCCTCCTACAGCACCGCCCCGAGGAGTACGCACGCTTCGAGGCCAAGATCGAGGCCCTACGTGACGAAATGATCACTCAGGGACAGATGCCTCAGGTTATCTCCTCCTCCACCTCCCTCCATCTCCCCTCAACCATCCTACAACACTCACTAACTCTGCAGCCGTCGCCACGGAAGGAGCTGTACGTACGGGCACTGTTCGACTACGACCCTGCTCGAGATGCTGATCTCCCCTCACACGGCCTCGGCTTCCACTACGGCGACGTCCTACACGTCACCAACGCTTCAGACGACGAATGGTGGCAGGTTGGACTAGAAATACACTCTTCTGCCCCTTCAATGCGACTGCTGCTTGCAGGCACGCAAGGTGCAAGCGGACGGGGGCGAGGAATACTTCGGCATCATTCCCTCCAAGCGCCGTGTGGAGCGCAAGGAGAAGATCCGCCGCAAGACCGTCAACTTCGTCAACAACAGCCCCGTCGTTCCAACCGGATCCATCGCCGATCGAAACGTTGGCCCCATCTTATTCCCACACTCTCCCTACATCCTCAACCCCAGCTCATTCCAGCGCGGGAGTCGCACTCAGCTGTCCTTCAGTCGGAAGTTCCCCTTCATGAAGTCCAAGGAGCGCCTCAACGAGGACTCCGAGCTGGAGAGTAAGCCCTTCTGCCTCCCTACACATACGCTCCCCTCTAGAACCTCCTAGGGCATGTCTGGAAGAGAGAGTTGGGGTCCTAGGTAGCCTAGCTTGTCCACCCTCTTTCCCCCTTGCTTCTCGCTGAGCCCCCGATTAGCAGGCGGGAAGAAGGAGTACACCTCGTACACGAGTGACAGCGATCAGTGTAAGTGGCGCTTAGGAGCCCTTGCCAGTTCTTGAGTCTGCTTTCCTTTCCGCCCAACTATTGCTGCCTGGAAGCGCTAAAACGCATGCCCTGCGAACCCAAATGGGAACAGAGGAGACTGGAGGGTGTAGAAGGGATTGGTTGCAGGGCAGGAGGATCACGTGCTCTCCTACGAGGTGATCGAGCGCGTGCCTCAGCGCTTCATGCGCCCCATCATCGTCCTGGGCCCGCTCAAGGAGCGCATCAACGATTACCTCATCTCCGAGGCACCCGACCGATTCGGATCCTGCGTCCCTCGTCAGCTCTTTCCTTTTGCTGCCCTTGCCCTGAGCTGAGGAGAGTGGGATGGGGCAGACACGAGTCGTCCGGCGCGTGAGCACGAGGTGAACGGGCGGGACTATCACTTCGTGTCGCGGGAGCAGATGGAGTACGACATCCAGAACCACCAGTTCATCGAGGCCGGCCAGTACAACAACAACCTCTACGGCACCTCCGTCTCCTCCGTTCGCCAGGTCGCCGAGGACCGCAAACACTGCATCCTCGACGTTTCCGGCAACGCCATTCGACGCCTTCAGGTACTCCCCTTCATACATCTATACCCCTTCTGCCCTCCTCATCCTCAAGCTGGGTGCAGTCAGCGGAGTTGTACCCGGTGGCTGTGTTGGTGAAGCCGCGTTCAGCGGGGCAGCTGATGGACTGGCAGCGTGGTCGTCTGGCACCTGACGAAGCAGAGCGCCAGTACAGCCGCTACCTCACCATGGAGCAGGAGTTCGCCGAGTACTTCACCGGTCAATCAGTCTCAATATCCCAACTAGGATGTTAGACTAGGCCGTTTCCAGGCATAGTGCAAGGAGAGACGCCGGAAGAGATCACGGGGCAGATCAAGCGGATCATCAGCGACAACAGCGGGGCCTACATTTGGGTGCCCTCCCGAGACCAGCGCATCTAAGCCCATCTTCCCCTCACCCAGCCTCAACTATGCTCTACCCGCTTTTCATTCCTGCATTCCATTGGCCAAATGGACGCTAGCACGCCCATATTTATATGCCCCCACCCGCTAAGCACACTTCTACATACCCATGCAAATTTGAATGCATTCGTCCAACATTTGACCACCCCAATATGTTCATGCTACTTATTTGCATTCACTGTTATGAGTTTCACGTTTTCAGAAAATCGAATTTTTTCATTCATTTAAGAAATGTCATTGTGGTTCAGAAAATTATGTTGAGAAATATGTGAAAATCCGAACATACTGCTGCCTTCAACAAATGTGCTCCATTTCATTCATGACGATTTCTTTAATGCATCATCCATTCATTAATTACGATCGCAATGCTGATTATATTCATGATTTTCAGAGAATATGCTCCATGTGTTGTGACATTTTAGGTGTCTTATAAATGCAGTTTGCTAATACTACAAATGCCCAAAAACGATCGTTGGTATCTCAAGCTCTTTGCTAAAAGATCCATTGACGCATAGAGTTTTGGTTAGGTCAAAAATTTCGAGAAGCAGCAACCGTTAAAACAGAGCAAAGCTGACCAACGCATTGAGGAAAAAAGCAAATGCAATGAAAGGTTTTCTATTTCCGAAATCTGACACCGCATGACCAAAGAAGTTACTTTAGGTTATAGGCTGACGGGTGAACTCTGACTGTTGCAATCACTCCTTTACCTTTCCTCAAAAAGGGGAAAATGGATAAAACAGAAGGCAAGAAATTTGTTGCTTTTGTGACTTCGAGTAGTTGTCATGGGCCTGGCAAAATTATTGCGGCTCAATCTCCTGCCGCAAAGTAGGGTCCTGCTTTTGAATTTGAGGTTTGAGCTATTTTTGAATTTGAGGTGTTTTTGGTTCGTAATCGTGAGCATCCTCTTCTGTTGCATGCTCTTCACGCAGGGCTACATCGTCTACAACTTCCTCAACCGCCCCACCGTCACATCCATTTCAGTTACACAAGCTCCTTGTCAGGATGCGAAGAAGAGTAGAAAGCTACAAGAAGGGATTGGGAGTGCAAAAGTTTGGTAGGTGGAGGAGAAGTCGGGAAAGGATATGAAGTTCCCCGACCTCCTCTTCTGCCCGACGCCGATGATAGACGCGGCTGGGGCAGAAGCGCTGGGCTTGTCCCTGGCAGCCCTGAAACACCTCCTGCGCAATGTCCAGACTGCCTCCGAGGGACGATGGAGCTCCGACCCCGAACTCGATGCACAAATTCTTTTTGCCCTTCAACAGTTCCCTCCCTTTCCCTTCTTCCTTCCTTTCTCCACACCTCTCCACTTCTCTCTGGCAGGCAAAAGACAGACCTGGTTAGCTTCCTCAAAGAGATTGGACCAACTTGTGAAGACAATGTGAACTTCGTCTACTACAACTTCGACAAACTGGACAAGGACGTCTTCTGCTCCAGCGTCAAACAAGTCATCACCATGGAAGGATGTTACCTAGAGCTTTATCCCATCAATTCACAAATATTCCAATCACAGACATCTGCCTACTGGTTTCCGGCGAGGAACTGGGACCGCAGATGGTGGGTGGAGAGGATGGAAAGTTATCCATCGGTTTCTTCAAGTTTAACAATTTCAGCAGTCCAGATGTTAGTTTTACCAATAAATGGACTCTTTATTCTCTGGCTAATTTGCAGCATAGTGACAAATTTCCTTATCAGCCTAGCGGCGTCCGAGTTGCCGTACAAAAGTACTACCACCCTTCTCGAGTAAAAACATCTGACTTCATTCCAAACAAAAAATTGCATTTCGCATTCTAGACCGAATATGTGAACGTGCCCAGCCAATCCAACTCATACATCGCCCTCAAGGAAAAGAACGTACAGCGTTTAAATACCCTATTCTCCACCAACTGCATTGAATTTCCCGAAAATGCGGTATAAACTCATCCATCCGGATTGTCTTATCAACGAACCTTTTTTCTCACAGAGTCTCTCAAAAACAGATTTCGACAGCCTCTTCTGCTGGTACCCTGCTTTCCAAATGGTACAACTCGTTTAAATCAGTGAAGAAAGTAGCCGCCTTGGCTCACTGCAGAAGTGCAACTGCACAATGCTGGGAGATCGGGAGCGCATGGAAGAACTGTGGCCGAAGTTGGGTGCCTGGAATCGCTCGGTGCACAACTACTGCCTCCCAGCCCAAGCGTCCTGCATCAACGCCATCTTCCAGGACGACGATGACCCCTGCACGGCCAAAGCCCTACCCACCTGCCGGTCCCTTTTCCCCTCCCCATTTCGGCCCTCCTTCTTTCCTTCCCCAATTATCGGACAAATCAGGCTCTGGGACTACGAAAAGACGGTGAGCTCGCTGGGTCTGATGAAGAACGCCTACTACGATGGCCCTCCCGTGGCAAACGAGGGAAATCTCATCAACATCAACATCTTCTTTGCCAGCTTCGAGGTTAGGAGGATGAGGGAGGGCTGTGAGGAAGCAAGCCTCCTTCTCACAGGTGACGACGACGGCAGAGGCCCAGTCGATGATCTGGACGGACTTCGTGGGTTCGCTGGGCGGGGCCACCGGCGTCTTCCTCGGCGCCTCCCTCGTCACCTTCTTCGAGTGCTTCGCCTACGCCGGCCACTTCCTCAAACGCCCCTTTCACAAATATCGTCATTAACCTATCTCCCAACCTAATAGTCTTTTTCCGAGCTTGAACTTTTTAAATTCCCCCGAATGTTCCTAGTGTTCCATGATCCAAAGAGGACAGAGGCCAATTTTCCATCTCATTTCGCTTTTCTACTTTGTAGGGCGGTAATCCAATCACATAATTGATTTATTTGTGGGTTTTCTTTTATATTCTTTACACACTACACTCAGATAGGTTGCGCGCGTTGACATTTTGTTTTGGAATTCACTACAAGGACTACTGAGCGACGGCACAGTTGAAAAGAACGCAAAGAATTGCCAAGCATTTTCCGTAAATTGTTTGATCCCGAATCGAAGAATGCTGAAGCCTTCGGCCTCAGGGAAATTGGAGCAAAGCTCCATTCATCTCAGCCGCAAAGAGGAGCAGGAGGCCAACGAATCGCATCGCTCTGCCCTTGACGCTCTCCTCCAGCTTCAGGTTTCATTTTATTTCATCTTCTCCTCTGACGAGGAGGAAGGAATATGGGGTGCTTGAAGCAAATTATGACGCAGCTAGAGGCTGAGCTAGAAAGCGAACCTGGCTTAGGCCAGGACGCCACCCATCTACTGCACCAGCTGAAACAGGCCAGCGGGGATCAGCAGCATTGCAAAGAGCAGCTCACCATTCAAATTCAGGCTCCTTTAAGCTCCTCTGTCTATGTGCGAAATTTGAGCTTAGATATTATTTGAGGCAAAGCAGAAAGCGATTGTGACAGCACTAACGGAGGAGGCCAAAGCCGCCAGCACTCGGAAGGTTTAAACCCAAGGAGAATTCTTCCCCCGCATACCAACTGACATTATTCCAAAGGCGTCAGAGTCTGAGCAAATTGGCCAGCTTCAGGATCATCTGCTTCGAATGGAGGCACTGCAAGGCTCCCTGGCCACCTCCTGCGGAGCCCTAGAACACGATATCCGTTCTGCTCCCCTTTCCCTTGGTCTCAAATCTTCGCCGCCTCTTTGCCGACAGAGTCCATGCGAGCGGAGAAGAAGGAGGTGAAGCGGCGCTATTTCCAGCTGGCCAAGGAGCGAAAGCAGGTGAAAGACGGCCGGAAGGAGCTGGAGGTCAGGCCTTGCCTTGTCTCTTCTCCAGACTGAGGCTGATTGTGCTGCAGAGGCTCTGGACTGAGGAACAGACGAGGCTCATCAAGGAGCTTCAGCAGCTCGGCCTCTCACCCTCCAGGTGAACACTTGGACTCTCCATTTAGCCTCTTGACCGCAAAAGAGGTCAATAGCAGGGAGCTGGACAAGGCGTTGGCGATGTGTGACCAGAAGCTCCTCTCTGCGGTCATCAGCACATTTTTGGGTTCCATCCCCTTTGACTATAAGAATAGGGAAGCAGTTTGAAAGAGCTGTTTGATGAAAAGTGAATAGGGGAGGATTGAGAGGAGAAAAAGGAGAAGGAAGAGGGGCGGGCGCGGCGCGAGGCGAAGCTGAGGAAGGCTGCGGTGGCTTTGAAGAATTACCAGAGCCTTCCCTTCACCACCATTCCCTGATGCCCCCTACATTTTCATTGCACTTTCTCCTGCTTTGATAGAACTTTTCTTTGAACATTTTCTTTAACAGAGAAAGAAATAGCAAATTGATACAGCAAAAAGCAAATTCAACAAAATTGAACAAAATTGCATAAATGTTCGTTTGACGTTGCTTACGGCTTGGCATTAGTACTTGCTATTCTCCATTTATGGTCAAATTTTTTAACATGAATTATCGAACATTAAAAAAATTATTCTTCTAAATTTTGAAAGGGCCCATGTAAATTACGTAACGGCTTGCTATGTTAACAATGCGCATGACATAATTTCAAAAAAAAATGGGAAATCGATCAACTATTCGCTTTTTTGAGCTCAAAATTTTTAAAATATTTTTTTCTATGTTGCTAACAACAATGGTAACTGAAAAATAGTTTGTTCTTGAAATGTAATTATTCTTAAACATTCAATATTAAATATTAAAAACAATTAACTTAGAATCAGTTTGGACAGCAAATGGGAAGCTCGCTGACAGAAACTTCATAATTTGACCAGAAGGGTAAAATAAATATCAATGGTGAAAAAACGATTGCCTGCGTATTTACAGGGCCGGCTGCTAAAAAACAAGCATCTTTTTCAATCAACTATAACTCAAAATGTACTAAATATTTTTGACGAAAATATGTCACCATATGCGTCTAATAGTATTCTAATTTGTGCTAAATTTTTGGGTGAAACAAAATCGATGCAATAGATTTATGGCCATTTTTGTAATGTGAGTCAACTTTTCAAAGCAAACCCAAGAAACCCAAGCAATTTATGTTCATAAATATATATTTGCAATTTTGATTCAGCATTTCATGGAATAAAACGTCAAAATAGAGTTTATGTATGTGTATTAATATGCCTAAGCCAAAAAAACTCAAAACAAATCTCAGGAAACGACAAAAAATCGTTAAATTGAGCAAAACTAGATTTCTGCAGCGAATAGGTATCAAAATTACGCACATTACAAAAATGGCCATAAATTCATTAGATTAAATCCGTTTGGCCCACAAATTTAACACAAATTGGTCAACTATTAGACGTATAGGGTGATAAATTTTGGTCTGAAATTATTGAGTACATCAGGAGTTATAGTTGATTGAAAAATATGCTTGTTTTTTAGCAGCCGGCCCTGTATTTCATTCAATCCATCGTTGTCCAATTTCATAGCACTCCAAAGCCAAACTGCAAGTTATTTTCTCTTCAAAATGGAAAAAAGTGAAAGCAAGGAAAAAATGGGGGATGAAGCGGCATTAATGGGCTGGGCTGAAGAGTAGTCTGCCGTTAGCCGACAGATGTCGCTGCGGGCGGAGGGAGGTGAGAGGCGCAGTGCAGTGGAGGGGTGCGTTGTGTATGCGCGCGATGGGACTTGAGGCAGGGAGGGGGTAGGAGGGGGGCAATGGTGGCTGGAGGAAGGGGGCGCGGGGGGCGAGGGGGGCAGTGTCGCGGCGCCTCTGCACATCCTTCCCATTCCCCGCATTCCGAGCGTGCTTCCTCCGCAGGCCTCGTCGTGGACGCCGTCTCTTCGCCCTCCCACTCTCACTCACCATACACTGCTCCCATGTAAGCCTCCTCCATTCCTTGCACTGCATTCTCTTTCGTCGCTCTTTCGTCACCTTCGCACCTCCAGTCACCAGCTGCCAATGCTGCCAGGTTGCTGCAGAGCGTTCAGTCTACTCCATCTGCCCATTAAGGCCTGGTGTGTGAGTGAGCAAAGGGCTGTAAAAGGGGAGGAGTAGTGGGTGGGTGGGTGTAAGGGTGTGTTGTGGCTGTCGCTGGAGTAGTGAAGCGTCTTGGTTTTTGCTGCAGCTGGGAAATGCAAATAGGTCTTCCTTCGCGCGCGTCCCGACCTACTCCCTTTTGCAATGCGCAGGCCAGGCCTGCCTTTTTCTTTTCTCCCAATAGCAAAAAATTACCCTCGCTCTAAATAAAGCCTATGCACGTGAATTTTGCCATTTTGTCATGCCATTTTCTACTAGTCGGAAACAATGGCAAGAAACCAATTAGAGCCATTTCCAAGGATATTTTTCAAATGTCGCTAGTTTGTGAGACAATGTGTTATTTTTCGGACTCCTGAACAATGTGCTTCAAACGCACTAGAATAGGAGGAGGATGATTCAGGGGGGTTGAGGGGACAGAGAAAAAGAGGAACCGGGAGGGAATCAGCGGGCGGGTAGTACTGGCGATTCGCGGCCTTTTACGACCGTCCCGGGAAGATGCGTCAGGCCAGTGTGCAGGGTGCAAAAAAGGCAGGCTGAGTCTCCTTGTGTGTGCGCGTCTTTCTTTGTCCTGCATGCCTTTCCTTTCGTCCTTCTGCGGGAAGGAAGGGCCAGGTCTTCTGCAGGAGGTCAGATGAGTCATTAAAAGGCATCTCTACATTTGCTCCTTTTTTGGACACACTTATTATTTGCCCTTCCCCCTCCTTTCTGTCCTCAGCTGTTTCATGCATTGAAGCCACGAAAAGGCCCTATAGAACTAGACGCGTCCTTAATTTGATATTAGTAGCGATTGTTGAGCTGTGCAGAAGCGGTGGCTTATGCTGTTGTGTTGGCAGAATGAGTAAGAGAAAGAGAAGAGTGCAGTGTGTGTGTGGAATGAGTGGGGCTGTGAGTGTAGGTCCTCATCCGGCTTTGGAGAGTAGCAGGACATTCTGGGTCACTGGAGGCAGTGAGTCTTAGGACTAGCCAACCTGGCTAACTGTACAGTGAGTAGCAGTGGCATTTTCAGCGCTATCTGAGGCTTTGGGGACAGGTGGGAGTGACAATGTGTGACAGGGTCAAGAACTCGCCCAGGGAGGCCAGTGCATTCAAAGAAGGCTGGGTGGGGGTGGAGGGCTTAGGAGGCATATGGAATGGTGGTGGGAGGGTGGATGGGGGAGAGGGGAGGGGGGAAGAACGCATACCAAGCATGCCAGGGGGCAGGTGCAGCTCTCGGCATGGGTGAGGCCGGGCCGTCCGAGGCTCCCTTTATGGGCTCCTAGTGGGCTTGTCAGTGAAAGGGTCGCTGTGGGCTGAGGGAGGGAGAGAGTGGAGGGGTCTGCAGAGAGAGGAGAGGGCTGGCTCACAGCGGCATCTGTGCCCGGCGTTCCTTTGTCCGCCCCGGAGCGCTTCCTGCCTCCCTCCGTCGGCTATCATTGCTGTAGGGCAGGGCCAGAAGAGGGCAGGGCAGGGCATGAAGGGGAGGGGAGGGGGGAGTGAAAGGAGGCCTTGGCTTTTGTCCACCAGCGCGCACATCGTCAGTCCGCCTCTGATCTCCCCTGGCAGGCTCCCCCGAGGGAACACAAAGGCCCGGAGTCCAGGTTCACTGGCCCTCCCCACACACACCAGAGGCCATTTTCATGGACAGCCCTCCTTTCTGCGCCCTTTCAGCCATTAGTAGGATGTCTGCCCTTCTTCACCTAACTGACGCCTCATTTCATTTGGTTGTAAAAAGGCTGGATTTCAGCCCGCTGGAGGGGAATGCGATGTGGCATGTGAATTGCTGAAGCAGCAGGTGCATAGAGGGCAAGCGTTTTTTGCGAAGTGCGGAGGCAAAAGGGTGCGATAGGCCAAATCTGGGCGTGTCGCCCGTCTCTTATCTAACAGGCCAGACTGTCCCCCCACTGCACACTCACTCACTCCCCCCGTTCACACTCACTCCCATATGGCCCCACATGCAATTTGATTGACCACTAGAAAACCGGATAGACCACATCATCCTGCATTTGATGCAATTTCTTTCTACGTTTAATATTGGATCCAAGTGCATACAAGATGGGCTAAGCGAGCTACTTGAGCAAAATAACTTGTAACGACGTTTAACCATCATCATAATTTGGAAACTATCATTTGGTGACCATGATGACAAAAATTCACGAGGTTAAAATGAAAGCATTGCATAATTTTAAACATAATTTGTAAACTAACTTGAGGTTTACGAAAATGGGCTGAGCGGATAGAATAGGTTGATAGGTTTGTTGGTGGTTGGGTTTGAGGAGGGCGGAGGGAGAGTGGAGAGAGTGGAAGGCGCAGGAGAGGGCAAAGGTTGGCGGAAATTGATGAGGCACAACTGTCCACGCCCTCTCCGCCTCACTACTCACTTACCTGGAGGCTCTCCTCTTCTTTTACTGCTCCCCACTTCACCCCCTTCCGTCTCCCCCCTCACCCCCTCACCCCCACCCCCCTGACCTCTCTTCTTGCCCCCTGCTAGCATCTTCTCCACCACTTTCCGGGCCTCTGTTTTGAGGCGGTGGCCCGTTGATGCCTGGTTGGAGCAGTTGGCGTCCCGCTCTCACCCCACTTCCCCTCCCTCCTACCCCCTTCCCCTGCAACCCCCTTCCCCTCCCCTTCATCTACCCCTCTTCTACTTCAACTCCGAAGAAGCAGAGCCCAGTTCTTCAAGCAGCTCCTTCGAAGCAGGCAGTCTACCGTATCAAGTGCAGGCCTCCAAAGCAATCGCTTCTTCGCCTCCTGCTCCTGTTCACTTGCTGCATCGACCATGGCTGAGGTGAGCCTGTTGGAGTGGAAGAGGAGGAAGATGGGACTGACATAGCGGACATGCCTGGAGAGGATAGGAGGGAAGGGAGGGAGCCATAGGGGGAGGGAAGGAGGGAGGAATGTGAGCTCTGGTGTGCGTAGGGCATTCGGGCGATGCAGTGTGCAGGTGGCACTGGCATGTTCGGCGCCCGCAGCATCTCATCAATGCTAGTCATTTGCCCCTCTAAATTACCTCCACCTTTACTCCCTTACTCCCCTCCGTTTCTTCTTAGCCCACTCCTTTGCACCTCTCTGCTGCCGTCAACGTTCAAAAACCCCCAGCCTTTTCGTGGAAAAGGCAAGGCTAGAGAGAAAGAGATTAGCGGCAGGTGCGGCCTGTTCCATGAGCACTTGTTCTTTTTGCTCAATTTACGTTGTAGGAATGGTGGCTGCAAAGCGGCAGGTGGTAAAAACTTTTAATCTCTGCTTAGCGTCCAAGGAAGGACTCACAGTACTACAGCCCCTCTCGCTCACAATTTCTTTAAAATCCCGTTTGTTATCTTGAAAAAGAAGAGATTAAGGGTTTTTTCTACAAAAGAAGTGGGAAAGATGTAGGAGTAAGTGTGGGATAGAGAGTAGTAGGTGGTGAAGGGGAGTTGTGCCTAGGCCAGGCCGGGCGGCCTTGCCAGAAACTGGTCTCCATCCACACCTTCTGCCTCCCTCCCTTCCTCTTCCTTCCCAGTCCTCCTCTTCCCATCCACGCCTGACATCGTCCATAGCTTCTCACCTGCTCAACCTCATCACTGCTTCCCGTGCATGGGTCGTCCTATATGTGGCATAGAGCTCATTTGAGGCAGAAGGGCAAATGTGCGACAGGAAACGTGATTACGGCAGAGACTGAGTCAGCTAGGGGCGGGCAGGGTTGAGGATGGGAAGGGGAGGAGAGGAGAGGAGGAGAGGAGGGGAAGCGTTGGTGATGTGAGTAGAGGAGGAGGGCATGTGGGGTGTGTGTGTGGGTGGGTGGGTGGGTGGGTGTTGTGCAGTGGAGGTCGTCCTTCGCGCGCACACACGCACACACTCAGCCAACGCCGCCCGTTCTGCGACCAGGGTTGACATTTGGCAGTACAGCGGACGGCCTCTCTCTCTCCCCCTCCCTCCCCTCTCTCTCCCTAACTTGCGATGGGGAAGGGACGGTCACACAAGTGCACACACGCACACACTCTACCCCAAGCCCTCCCTAGCCACAATGTCTAGCGAGCAGATGTGTGCACAGAGAAAAGGCCAACCCGACGCTTAGCCCTTGTCATAATCCAAGACATGTTCGATCCTAATGAAGGTTTGCCAGTGGCTGCATCAGCCGAGAAAGCGAGAATAATGGCGTGCCTAAGGCCGGAAGTCGTTTAATTGGCTCGCAAAAAGATGTAGGCGCATGGTGGCCAGGCAAGGCAGCATGAAAGCCCAGCTGAGACGGTGTTGACTCTTATGGATGATGAAGAGGAGGAAGGAGCAGAAAGGAATTGAAGCGTGGGCAGGTGAGGATTTGGATCTAGCCTGCCTGCCGCTGAGCAAAGACGCGGGCGGGGCAGAGCAACACTCTGACTCAGCCTGACTCATGTCCATTTCGCCACTCCATAGCATGGGCAGAGGACCGGGGGGCCTAATGGCCCTGAGCAATGCTCCTCCTGGGGGCACACAGAGACAGACAGAAGGAGCGACAAATTGAGCCGCCTCCTCTCTCTCATCCTTTGTCTTCCCCTCTCATCCGTCCCCCTCTCTCCCTCCCTGCGGCGAGGACGGCTAACTGGGATGCCATTAGTGGGACCTGCTCAGCTCAGCCCCACCTTTCCCGCACGCGCCGCAAGTAGGATTAGGAGTAGGGATTTGAGGGAGGCCTCTACTCCATGCTCTCATCCACTCCATACTCCAGTCCACAGCCCCTCTTCATTCATTCAATTCTCTCGGTAGCCACGAAGGAGCGAAGGCCAAGGCAAGAATGGGAGATGCCTTGTGGTGGAGTCCCTACTTCCTGCCCAGGTGAGCCCTGCCTTTCCATCCAAAGCATTGCTGAGCTGACGCGGGAATTTGGCTCCATTCCGCCCCTTTTGAAAATGGCTTTCCTTGAAAACTCACTCATCACCTACCTCCCCGCATCTCTTCTTATCACTTTATCAATATTCTAAGCTTCGTCACACCTACCTTTCATCCATCTCCCAGGTTCTGGTCACAAACAGTTTGTATACGAAGAGAGATCTTGTCTCCCATCTTTTTGCTTCATTTCTTGTAATCTTGCTTCTAATAATGCTTAGAATGTTACTCCTAAAATGTTACTCCTCAAATACTAATCACCATTTGCCCCTAGTAAACGATGTTCCGGCAGCTTTCTGGGTTATGAGCTTGTAATATGACAAAGGCTTAAATTGGAAATGGGCTGCTTATGACGTTGAAAATAGGGAAATAGGTGGAGATCGCAGCAGATAAGTAAACATCTTTCATGTGCCAAATTGGCAAATTCTTTTTGGCAATTAGCTAAGCCGTAACCCCGCCCCTAGTCCCTCCTCCTTTTATTTGCCTTATTAGCTTCAGCCTGCCTCTAGGTGTCCTTTGCTAGGTTCGCTGAAGGGAGGTGCGGTTTGATAAAGCAGAGATTGAAGCAGAATAGTGGATAGGTGAGTAGAAGAGTAATGTTGCCGATGCTCCTGCTGCGTCGCTACTACGAGGGCGAGATCTCAGCTGAGGAGCTGGAGCTTGGTCTAAGGGCTCCTCCACCAGCCCTTCCTAGGTCCACGCAGTTCCACTTCTTCCTTGGAGGGGAGGGAATGAAGGGAGATGTGAAGAGCAAGGCGAGTAAAGGGAGGAAGTTTGCAGAAACTACTGGCCGGGTTGGATGGTCGGTGGGGCTGAGGCGATGGCGGGGAGGAGGACAACTTCTACGACGCCGCCGCTGCCATCCAAGGCCCACCTGGACATCAAACCTCTCCTACCCACCGCCGCCTGGCCCCCAACCAACGCCCCTCCTCCACCCGCCGATCTTAGCCCCGCCGCTTCCTCCGCTTCCGGGTACACATCTCCATTCCACCTATTTCTCTTTTCGCTCACAATGTGCCCAGATGATGTCAGTTATGTTACGCTGGGTAAATCTGTGGAGCAGGAGTAGATGGGACTTGGAGGAGTTGAAGGGCGCAGTGTTGTGGAGAAAAGGGGCGGCGTACATGTGTAGCTTTGGAGCGGTGAGGATTGGGGTGGCTAAAATGCCGAGGCACGATTGCGGCAGTGGGGCTGGGGTTGGTGAGGAGAGAAGGGGGTGGGAAGGGGGTTAGGAGGTGGGAGGGGAGGGGGTGCTAAAGGAGTGCTAAAGGATCTGCCCTGCTCAGTCTATGGCCACCGCCCAGTGCATTCTGAGCAGGGCAGGCAGCTGGGTGGCAGGCAGCGGGGCAGGCGATCGGCATTGCCCACGTGGCACTGCTTCATCGAATTCCGCCTTTCCTCTCTGCTTCCGTTTTTTCTACTCCTCCTTATTCCTTTCTTCCAGCTTGCTTCATTCTTTCAATTCGATAGTCTGCTTCTTTAATTTCTCTTCCTTATTATATTTGGAGATGCAAGATAAATTGAACTTGAGAAGTGGTTTACGGTAGTGGGAGGAGTGGCAAGGGGCGAGAGGGGGGCGGTTGATACCTCAAATCTCTTAGGCATTGGTTCTGACATTTAGTGAAAACTCTTCTTGCCTAAGACGTTAACATGATTTTGCGGAAGACCCCCATATAAGCTATTTTGGACCAATTTAATATCTCGTGCCAAGTCTTTTGCAATTACATCTAGACCTGTGCAGGATAACATAATGGCGTGCTTCATGCTGGTCAATGTAGGCTTGAGTATGAATATGAGTAGGAAGAGGTGTTAGTGATAGTGTGAAGGTAGTAAGGGAAGGAAGGGGTGCAGGTCGAGTGGTGGAGCGAAAGGAGGGAGTCTGGGCAGCGGAGGCGAGGGGGAGGGAGCTTTGAGTCCGGCCAAGATGGACCAGGCCATGTCCGCCGCCGACAGTCTCGCTTCCGGCGACGCCGAGGGTGTCTGGAGCCCTGACATCGATCAGGTACTCCCTCCCTTCTTTCTTTCTCTTCACCCACCAAACTACTCCCGCTACTCTTCCAGGCATTCCAAGAGGCCCTGGCCATCTACCCGCCCTGTGGCCGACGAAAGATCATCCTCTCCGACGAGGGCAAGATGTATGGTAAGTGCCTTCTTTCATTCCTCCAATCCTACTAGCTGAGCTTGGCCGACAGATGACTTTTGGCTCCTCTCTTTTTCGCACCTACCATAATCTCTTTTCTTTCTTCCCCCGAGTGGTTTGGAAGAAGCGAGGAGTTTCGACTGACAGGTGCCGGCCACAACTAGACTCCATCCATCAATCCCCCCTCGCCCCCATCCCCCGCCCTTTCAACCCCTTCCTCCCATTAGTACCCCAAAAGCCCTCTTTTTTGCAACATGTCCTTGGAGCTGGAAATGGGGCGAGGTTTGTGAATTCCACTGGGAGCCGTGGATGAAGGGAGGCAGGAAGAGGTAGAAGTTGGAGCTGACCTTGCAGGCGATGATGAATTCGGCGCCTCCGGCATGGGAGCCTACTTTTTTATGGGCTCTGGGGAGCTGGCTGAATGGCTTTGCGGAAGGGATGGGGAGGTGAGGGGGAAGTGGGGAGGACAAAAGAAGCTCATCACCCCACCGCACTGGTGGACACTAGGCCGAAGGCAGTCAGTTGCTAGATGCAAAGAGAGGGGATGGAAGGCGGAGGGGGCCTAATGTGAGCATGTTCCCAGCCCTGCCCTGCCCAGCCCAGCCCTGCCCTGCCTCCCTTGCTCGCTATGTGCGTCGCATGGCGACCAGTGGCCATCATTCCTCGCGAGTCTACATACCACCAGCACAATCCCACCCCACACACTCCCACACTTACCGGGGAGGGAGGGACCATCTCCATCCTCTCCCACCCTCCATAACAAGGCAAAAGCAAGCCGAAGAAGCTAAAACGAATGCACATTTGAGGTCGAAACGAACTCATCGCACGCTACATCAAGATCCGGACTGGAAAGACGCGGACTCGAAAACAAGTCTCCAGCCACATACAAGTACTCGCTCGCAAGAAGCAGCGCGAGATTCAGGCCAAGCTCAAGGTTTCTTTCCTTTCTCATTTTGCTTTGCATTCTTCCACACCTCGCCCCGGCGGCCCCAAGTGGATGTGGTGCATAGCTGAAGCCTTTGTTGGCATTACGATGGGGTTAGGGAGGAATGGCGTTGGAATGGGATGGCTGGAGGCTAGGGGGACTGGTTGGCATAAGGGCGGAGGGGCTTTGGAGTAAGGAAGGGATGGCATTTGAGGATCACGCGCAGAAGGACAAGGCCATGTCCAGTCTATCCGCCATGTCCTCTGCACAGATCATCTCCATGGGCGCCGTTCACCCACAGCTATCCGCCAAACACTTCCCCGTTAGTCCTTCCTCCATACTTTCCTTCCTTTCTTTCCATTTTGCGTCATCAATCATCCCTAACCTTTCGCACCAGCCAGGCTAGGTTCTAATAAGTGTCAGAATTAATAAAGCTCCTAGCATGCAATAGGGTGTGGCTGTAATAAAGCTAAAATGTCTCTTTTTTGACGGAATATCATGGGAGACGACACGCGAAGGTGTTGACGAGCTTAGAAGAGCCAGCATCCTGCTTGGATGAATAATCCTTGGCCTTGGCTGCAGGGAAGCGGTGGTGCGTGGCCTCCGATGGGCGAGGTCGGAGCCGTCCCCTTCCCCGCCGACTACTCCCTACCCAGCACCAACGCCCCCCACCCCCCACCACCAACCGCCCCTCCCTCCTACCTACCCTCCTTCCCTCCACCGCCCTCCGCCGCCGTCCCACCCACCTCCGCCCTCGCCTCCCCGCCTCCCTCCAATCTCTACGAGGGTCGCAGCATTTGGACGCCTCGCTTCCGCCTCGTCAGCTTCAGCGCCTACATGGACCCCTCCGGCGAGGCCGAGGACTCCAGCAGCAATGCACCCGCCAACCCCGCCGCCCCCCCTCGACACACCCTCGTCCGCCTCTCCTCCCTCACCCTCAATCCCGCCGACCCCCTCCTGGAGTCCATCGAGGTACCTCCTCCTCCTCTCCTCCTCCCCTCTTCTGAGATGATGTCGGCTGCAGCTGTCGGAGATCGCGGACAAGTTCCCGAGTGGGCGCGGAGGGCTGGGCGAGCTCTTCGCCAAGGGCCCCGCCGACGCCTTCTTCCTCGTCAAGTTCTGGGCCGACATCGCCATGCCCCCAGAAGGTCCCGACACCCTCTACGCCGCTGACACTCGGTTACTGCCTCTCTTTCTTCCTCCCTTCTCCATCTACAACCTCCTATTCTGCAGCTATGAAAGCGAGGACCCCATGACCATCACCGTGAGCACCAAGGTCTGCTCCTTCACGCAGCAGGTGGTGGAGAAAGTGGAGGTACCATTCAGCTCCTACTCACAGGTTTGAGAGAGATAGAGTGCGGTGTTTGAAGACGGAGTTTGGGACTTGGGACCCGGCGATCGGGCGGCACGTGTATCTGCTCAACCGCTCCCCCATGTGCGAGTACATGGTCAAGTTCATCCAGCAGCTCCGCGGCCTCCCCGAAATCGGCATGATGAACTCCGTCCTCGAAAACTTCACCATCCTCCAAGTACCCCCTTTTCTTCCCTTCCTCCTCCATCGCACATTTTCCTCCTGCTTTGAGGTGGTGACGAATAAGGAGACCCGGGAGACGCTGCTCTGCATCGCTCTGGTCTTCGAAGTCTCCCCCACCGGCGACCCCTCCTCCTACCATCTCTACAAACTCGTCGCCCCTTCCCACCCATCCTCCTAATCACCTCTCCATCCCTCCCTCACACCGCCTTACTCGCCATCCCTCCCTCACCAACCTGGCTTTACCTACTCCTCTCTCTTCTTCCCCGCTAAAGCCTCTCTGTCTCCAAGACCAGGCCTCTTTGCCAACCTTGCCCATCATTCTCCTAGAGAAAGTCAACAGAAACTTTGTCTTAAAAAGCGTTTTTAGCTTTAGCTTCTTTTAGTACGTTGTCAATAGTTGGAACACAACTTCTGTCACACCATTAAACATGAAATACGGCTGGTTTATCCAAATACCAATCTAAACGATTAATGTTTCCATTATATTACGGTTAAGAAGTGTTTTCGTGCATCTTTCCACTTTAAGGGTCCCTTGTCTCGCCTTAGCAGTAGCTGATAGCGCTGGTGACATAATACACTGGCGCTTTTCCAACTCTTGCTCGCTAATCCTCGCCATTGCTATTCTTGCGACATGAGATTTTCAGGGGTCACCCACCCACTTTCGGGGATTTGACTTACGCGTTGACATTGGTTACAGTGAGGCTGGCTAGTTATCCCCTCCTTCCTATCCTCCTGTTGTTATGCCTCGGTTTCTTTTTACTCTTCTCATCTTGTCATCTTGCAACCGAGGCATTCATTTACCCGCGATAGTGATTTTTTCGACTGCAATAATTTGTTTTCCACTTTTTTCATTTATCCATGTCATAGATAATCCTACTAAGCCTCGCCAGTTCACAATAGCAGTGCATGCAAAGATGGTGAGTCATGGGATGCAAATTTGGCGAAGACTCTTCAATCGCTGGCGGCTGAGACGCTCGGCCTGGAGCTTGGTGGCTTTGGCGGACGGAGGCGCCTGGGGAAAGGAGAATGGGGAGGGTGAATGAGGGAGTGGAGGGGCATACGGGCGGGAGCTGGGCGCAGAACTGGCTCTCCGCATGGCTCATGGCCGCTCTCATCTCGCACAAGCGCCCTCGACGACAGCCCGCCCCACAAGGCTGCTTCAGTCGTCTGTAGAACCTACAAAAACCCTCTTCTGTCCTTTCAAACTGCAACAGCTCTAAAAGAAGTCCAGGCGACCTGTTGTACTGGCTGAAGAGCTTTTCATTCTTGGCAAATTCATGGGCCAAATGGTCAAGGGAGCTTGGGGCTAGTGAGCTGATGTTGTAAGCAGCCTCGAATGGCAAAGAACTATTTTTGCAGGTAGGATATGGGAATGAGCAACCTTCATGCTGTACTCCAAGAACCAGACGGTTTTGTTGCGTCGGTTGGACTCCATTACGTCCAGTACATGCGTCTCGTGGTCCAGCACACTCTAGAGATGGCTAGTATTCAGTGCTTGGGCAAGGCAGAAGAAAGGAGGAGAAAAACCCATGAAGCATTCGGCCGTGCACCGTCCACTTCGTAAATGCGGTAAGCGGGTTGAAGATTGCTGTAGGTCGTCAGGGACGGGCCGATCCACATCAAGTTGTTGGCTGATATTCATTTAGACAACTGCTCTGCCTCTTCATAAGCGCATGCGTCATCCAAACCTCTTTTAGACTTGCTGGAGAGGTCATAAAAGAGGGAGAAGGCATCGTCGTGCGTGTGTCCAAAGAACTGGCCTCGTATTGTGCTCTCAAATCTACATGAAGAGTCCAAATGAGAAGCAAAGTGCCAGGGAGAAGAATTAGGAAGAGACCGATCAACGATGCGATAGTACTGGCGACTCCAAGCAGCCAGACAGTCACTCTTTCCGGTGGGAATGTGGCCGATGATGTGGACGATCTCTCCTCCTCTCTCTGCCTCGCTCAGCTCCCTCGTTAGCCAGCCCAGCGTCCCGTCGGGATCCGTGGCGTTCAGATAGAGCCAGCTGGAAGAAAGCCCTGCTTCTACGTCCTGCTTCCAGTTCGCAGCCATGAAAAGTGACAAGTTGAGGCCGTCGCAGTACTGTGTGTTGAGGGAGATGATGCGGAAGCCAGGCTTTAGCAGGCTGCTGTAGCTGCCTCTCCTAAAACAGCTTGCACTGCTCAGGGGATGGAAGGAAGGAAAGAGGTTGAGGGAAACCAAAGGATGGAAGCCTGGGTGTCATTGGGCAACCAGGGGCTCCAGGCAGAGGCCAGACTGGAGTAGAGCCAGTCGATGTCGTATTTGGGCGGGGCCAAGTTGTGTGCGGGGAAGCTGAAGCAAGGACTGGGTGATGAGGTTGAGTAGGAGGGGTAAAGGGAGGACTTGTCGGTAGGCGCGGATTCATGGTTGCCGACGGCGGCGAAGACGGGGGTGTTCTGGAAGTGTCGAAGGAAGCTCTGCTTCAGCTTCTCCAGCATGGCTATGTGACGAGCCTTGCTGGAGTTCCAGGGGTCGTGCGGCGCCAGATCCCCCGTCCAGATGACGTAGTCCACCTAGCCTCTCCCTTTAGCACCTCTTCCATGCCTTCTCAAACCCAGGATAAACCTTCTCATTCTTGGCAATGTGCTCCAGAGTGGCGTCCACAAGACGCCATGGAATGTCGCATCGACCTAGAGTAGCCCAGTAGCCCGCCGCTCGCCTCACTACTACCCAACTACCATCATCTCCAGCCCCCTCAGAAAGTAGTCACCATGGCTGGCATTGCTTGGTCGACAGCAGAGCGGGGATGGGCAGTCAGCCTCCGCCCCTGCGGTGTAGTCCTCGTCCACGTGAATGTCGCTCAGGTGGAGTACTCGAAGAGTTGGCGTTCCCGCCTGCAAGAAGGGGCTGAGAGGATGCTAGTGGAGTGGGAAGTAGAACAGGAGGCGGTGGAGGGAGGAAGGGCGGAGGCTTGTGGCCAGGGATGGGCAGGCTCCAGTTCTGGTTGAGCGGGTGAATGGGATCGCCGCAGTTCTGCAGGAGGAGGCCGCAGATTTGCCGCGGTTCCAGGATCACCTCGCCCAAGATGTACAGCACCTCATCCTCAATACTCCACAGTCTTCCAGTCGCAAATGCTTTGTTGGTATGCCAACGTATTTAGGTGGATGCTTCTTTGTAGACTGATTGTTTGGTAAAATTCCGAAGCATATGCACTTCATTTCTCAATATTTTAGTTCTCCTTTGCATTTGGTAAAGTTTTTTTAAATGGGCCCGGAAAGTATCAATATATGAGTGCATATTTCAAAGCATAGGGGAAAATGTGCCAAAGTTGTTTGTTCAAACAATGCAACTGAAGCTAAAACCAATCAGCTAGATGGTTACAGGTCAGATGAATGATTTTGATGTCAGTTTGAGACATAAATTTTTTTGATAATTTTTTCTTTTTCCCTAACACAATGCCGAAATGTGTTGTTAGTCCTCCTAAGTTGTGCGTAAAGTATAATTTTCGAAATTTTCAAAAAATTTGGGTAGCAAAGCGGAAACTCAAAATTTTATGTCGAAGTTAAATTATATTGAGATTTTGAAATATGAAAAAATGTCAGTTCGACTTGATCGTATAGATGGTAAAAAATAGGATCATAACGAGATTATTAAAAACAAAATGTCCTATTCGTCAAGATGGTTAAAGAGGTAGTCGAATCAATCTATTCCTAGATTAGCGCGGGAGTTATGAGCAATTAAAAAATCGGCTGTTTCTGAAACTTCGGAATTCGCCAAAAATCGAATTTTGAATTTTGGCAACTCAAAGGTCACCAAAAGTCTTAGAATGGCTTGCATTCATAGAGCTGGAAAAGAAAAAAGCCAAAAACCTTGTACTCGGAAGAGATGGCTTTGCAGATGGTGGGCGTCTCAATTTCTAGCGTCTTGCAAACGGCTGAAACGAGCTCGGCGATGCACTCCTGGCTACGGTTCTGGGACCAGACGAAGTGCAGACTCCTCACCAGCAGCTGGCACGCTTTGCACTCCACCTTCCCCAGCCAGCCCTTCTCATCTCCTAAAGCCTCCCCTTCAGTCTTGGAGAAAAGAATGGCAGCGACATCAACCCGACGAGAGGCGGGACTCTCGCTTGCATTCTACTGCAGCAGAAGAGAAGGTTAGGATGAAGACGGCGAATAGGCACCAGTGCATGGCTGCCGAATGAGTGGGAGTGGGGCCTTCTGGAAGTGCGTGTCTCTAGTGACTAAGTGTTCCCGTGGCTGTCTCAGAAAGGAGGGAGGCCTCTTTTGCGCACCCCTCCAAGGCTCCTTTTCCATGTGTGTACGTAACTCTCTTTTCTGGCGGGAGATATCAGATGACCTACCCTCTAAATAGCCAGATAAGAGCCATTTCACTGAAGTTTTTTTGAGCGTTGCTTTATCTTGAAAGTCACGTGGCTTTCTGTTCTATTTAGAACTATCCTTTAATTAGGTGTTTTGAAACGGTGAAGAAGGGTGCAAGTAATTCTGTCTCCAAGGGAGTGTATGTGGAGTGTAGAAGGGGTGATGACTGGATGTTTCTTAGGCACAGATGGCATGGGAGAGAGGAGTGTAGGATGGAAGCTGCGTAATGGAGGCAGCCGCTAAGCCGGGGAATGACAAGAGCGTCCGCTTGGGCAACAGAAGAAGGGAGGAGAGGCCAAAAAGCCAAGCAGAATAACTTATCGCATCACAAGTCCGCGCTCCGAACCCTTTGTACAGCTCAGTGGGGAAAAGAAGCATCCCATCTACCAGCCCATCTTCACGTAGCGGATGATCTCGAAGATTGCTGCAATACTTATTTCTTCACTTACTCCCTTTTTGCATAAAATCTCTACCACAAAATAATCCAATCGTCCCATCAGAGCATTTAGTATGATTAGTTGACGAGAGCAAAAGAAGAAAGGGAGCGTTTAGGGGGCTAATTTGAGTAACCAGAGCCACAGACGACGAAAACGAATAGGCCGATGAGCCAGGGAGCAGCCGGGTACTTGTCCTCTTGCGGCTTCTTCAATTTTATTCTCTTCTCAAAGGCCAGGAGAATGTGTGAAAGGGGAGGCGGACCAGAGTCTTGGCCACATTTCCACGATTGGTTACATTCTTGTGGTAGTTGTCGTTGGCCACGCGCATGCGCTGCTTTGCCGGCATTGCGTCTGCAAGCACAGCTTATCCACTTCCTTCCTATCATTTCTGATGTATCTACCGGATGTGAGGAAGAATTTATTCTGGTGAATTTTGAAAATTTTCAAAAATAGGCTTGATAGAATGAAGCAAATGGGAAGCTGGTAAAAGCACCTGGGGAGTGGTCGGTAGGTGTGGGATAGAAGAGCTAGGAGGTGTGGGAGGGAGATGCGTGGACGCAGTGGAGGATGGGGTGCAGGATGCCTGGTACAGAGTGGCCTGTCCTCCTGCCTCGCACACTCGCCTCCCTCCACCGCAAACGCCCCACACCCCACACAACCTCCACCGTACCCCGCCCAAACTGCCTCCTCTCACAGCGAATCCTTTTGCGCACTCTGCGCCTCTCACCCCCAGCCTTGCAACACCTCCTGGCAACTGGCGCCTACACTAGAGAATGAAGGCACCAAGCCAAGCAGGGATTCGATGGAGGCCCCAAGAAGATCTGCAAGGCGCTCAAATGATAGCCGAAATGTCCAGCTTTCCAAAACTCTATCCTGGATTCTTCGACATGGAGCAAAAGAGGTAGCTCAGACTTCCAATTATTTGAGGAGGGAAATAACCAAAATCTGGCCCTTTAGGTGGGTATAAGCTTGGACAAGGAGGGCTACGCATCGCTAGATGCCATATTGGCCCTTGCTCAGCTTCGAGGGGAAAGCGAGTCCGAAATCTTGGCCATTGTTGACTCAAATGACAAGCAACGGTTCTTTCTTCACTCTTACATGTAAAAGAGACCAATGATACGATGAGTTGAGGTTCTCGGTGAAAAAACTACCCTCCGGTATTTTGATCAGAGCGAGCCAGGGCCATTCCATTAGGGGTGTGGACCCGGGTTTGCGACGTGTCGACGACGCAACATCTTACCCTGTCGTTGTGCACGGAAGCAAAGCGCACAATTGGCCTTCCATCGCTTCTCAAGGTTCCCATTCCAGCTAGCTGGCCCTTTCTGCTCTCAGGATGTTGTTGGGGTAAAGAGTAAGGCCAAATAAGGCAGGGAGTCAAGGGAAGGGATTTGAGGCTTGTCACGGATGAAGCGGGAGCACATTCACCTAGCGAAGGGCCTGCCGGGAGAATCGGGAGTGGTGTCCGGCATGCGCCTGGCCTCCGACCTCCTCGTCTACATCAATTTGCCTAAGGCCAGCACTTCCATTCTTTTATTCTGCTGAAAGATGTAAGTTGGTTGCAGGCTCTGACCGGCGGCTTGGATTTCTACGAGTCTGCCAATGGAGTCCTTCTTACGCCCGGCGATGAACAAGGCTTCCTCCGTCCCCAGTTTTTCGCTAAAGTATTGCGTAGAGACGGTGATAGCTGGACACAAGTTTTAACTGAAACTGATCTGTGATTTTTTGCACCTAAAAACTACTATGATAGATTTCTCATGGTTTTTGCATGCGTTCAGCATTGCTTTACATAAATAAATAATATTTATTTCTTAATTGAATTTTAGCAAAAGGAGTTCAAAAACACCATTTAAACAAACCAAACTGGTTGAAGTGAATTTTTATGTATCATGACCAATATTGTAAATTATATTTTGGCGTTTATCATGCTAAATAGATGATTGATTCCATAATCGTTTATCTACCAGGTTCTCGCTCAAACAGGGTTTCAATTTAGCAGTCACACTTGGCTCCTTTCAATCTGTTTCCTTGAAGGCCCTGTTCAATGGCTACCATTGACAGCAGTCTAACAAACTATCAAATGTCATAGATGAGCGCAAAAACAACATAAATATTAACAGAATACTGTGATGTGTGAAATTGTGCTTTCAATGGAAGTGACACCCAAAAGGGGGTCAAAGGCCGATCCCAGAGGCAGTGCAATACTGGGCCAACCCGTGGCAGAAGGGAAGCAAGCCTCCACATTCCGCCTGTTCACAAAAATCAGATAATCTCATTGTCCCCAATAGGGGACGTATCAGAGATTAAGCTGATAAGAACAGATACTACACTTTGATCTTAGCCAAAAGGCCGAGAAGCGATGCCTCGTCACCCTTTCACCATCCCTTTATTCCTTCTCACTCACATCATGTCCCTTAGTTCCAGTACGAAACGCGCAGTTGTATTGATTGGCCTCCCTAAGCTTTGCTCAGGGCGATATCAGCGACACCTTGCGGTCGTTTGAGGAGATGTTGGCTATTTTCCAGATCCAGAATAAGAAGCTTTTGATTTCTAAAGCAAATCTAACTGATTTGCTATTTTTATGAAGTAAAATGTTCGCAAATTTACTGGATCGACGACAGTTTTTTGTAGATGGACAGATAGATTGATAACTTTGCTCATTTTGAAAAAAAAAGATAGAGCTTCTTCGAATAAAATAAAATAATGGGCAAGCCCAAAATGATTAAAACAAAAATTCCGCCAAAAACGGGTCATTCCGTTAAAATGACTGTATTATCATATGTTGGTTAATGCAATGTTGCCTAAAATCTTGAAAAGGGTTTTTTTACAATTGTTGAACTGAACAACTTTTATCAATAAAAATAATAACTCAAAAATCCTAGGTGCTTATTTCTGCTGTTAAGTCCGACAAGAAAATAAAGTATTGAGCTTCTTTGAAATCATTCAAATCCTTTAAAAAGATCAAATAGCTGAAACCAAAAAACACTTTGCCAAAGGAGTCGATAAATAAATTATTAAATGAAATTACTCTGATAGAAACATATTTTGTGATGCTCATTTCGTGCAATTGATTCGTAGAGAAGATCGTGAAAACCTACAAAGTGTATCACTCCAAGGAGCATGATTAATGGGAAAAACCCAGATTAAATTCTAAACTGAATCTAAAATGAAGCTTTGCTGAAAGCTGAGTGTAGTAGTGGACAGGAGACTAGGCATTGTACAGGATGAGTAAAGGCAAATGCTTGAGACCCTGTCAGCGCATCAGAGTTCTTCTTCATCGTCGTCTTCTGACTGCGGCTCAGGTGGCAGAGTGCTTTCTTCTCCGCGACTCGCCTCCACCCTCTGACTCGCTTCCACCCCTTCCTTCTCCACCACCAACCCATCTCCTAAACATCCATTCAGAGCAGAGTCCAACAAAGCCCATAGATTGTAACGCTAACGGCTATCTATAATACTTTGTGAAGGCGGTGGGAGAGAGGCATTGGTGGGACTAGTCCCGCTCTGGCTAGCTACGCGTGGGCTGCGCTTCGTCACAAGGCCGGGACCGTCTAACGCCTGCAAATCCTTCTTTCTAGACTGCAAATGAAAGAGAATGGCAAATAGCCTTGGGAGGTGGTGGTAGTTGTTTGGCTACTGCTTTGGGGTCTGCTTTGCGCTTGTGCGGGCGGGGTCGCGCGGCAGCGGTGGGCGGGGAATGGATGGTGCTGGGCTTGCGCGGGCGATTGGAGCGTTTGCGCTGTCGTCCGCGCATCTCTGCATAGCTCGGCGTCGGCTCTGACCTGCAGGCAAAAGCAGACATTGGCCAAGGCTGCCCGGAGGCCAAGGTTGGAAGGCTACCTTATGGGGGAAATTAAGGGCCGGCAAGCGAGGATATGGTGATGGTAGCGACTTCGCCGGCTGAATCCACTCGCACCACATCGATTACAGACTGGACTTCGATCTAAACACACCTAGTTCAGCTCCAACGCTCCTAGAAAGCAGAAAGGGGCACCGTAAAACTCCTCATCCAGCAAGAAGCGGGGCAGTCGGAAGAGTGGACTCATGGTGAATGGGACGTTCTCCGCCGTTCGGTAGCGCATCTGCCAAACCTCCATGCTCATCTCCCTCCACAAACTTCCTCAGCCGTTTTGCACCGAAAGAGGGTCGGGGAGTTGAAGGGCGGGATGTGCGCTCTCCTGATGCCTTTCATAATCGTCTGGAGTGAAGAAGAGGTCTGGGCAGGCGGAGCAACGAAGCAGCGTAGAGCTTCGTCCACGGTTCCAAAGAACATCACTCTTTAGCCTTCAATTACTGCTCACCTTCCGATTTGAGTCTAAAACATCTCTCTTTCTGCCTGGCTTCCAAGGGAAGCTGAAGGAAGAGCTTGCTGCTGCTTGTCCCTGGCTCTTCTCCAGGCATTGCCTCTACATTTCCTCTCCAATCCTCTTCCTCATCCACCTGCATCCGATCAATTGTTTTCTAGTGGTCTAGATTTTCCACTTGAACTCAGCCACCTGTGCAGAGGCGGTGGACTGGGGCTGAGTGGTGGGTTGAAGGAGGCTAGTGGAGTGGTAGACATTGACGCAGTCCTCCCAGCTGGGCCGAGCAAAGTCCCGAAGCGCCGGCCAGTGCTCCACATCTGCACCACCTCCAGCGCTTAGGAAGGAGATGGAGAAGGAGGAGAAGGGCAGTCAACCGATGCCCTCGGCCCTTCGCTCAGCAAGGCCCATGGGGTCGTTGCGGCGGCGCTTCTCCAGCTTCGCCTGCTCCTCGTCCGACAGGGACTCCTCTGGATGCCGTGGGTGTACTCGCAGAATTCCGTGCGGTCCGCCCTCTGCACCTCTTCTTCCCTCCCCTACTGCTCATGCTCATGCCAAAGGAAGCAGAGATGAGGACGACCAGAACAGGCGGCCTCCTGCTCCTCCAGGACAACCAGGGCAGCGGCCTCCGCTGGGGAGTTCGGTGACGGCGTCTCCTCATCCACCTGCTCCATCTCTCATTTAGGAAGGGGGTGGTGAATGGGAGTAGAAGGGGGTAACGGGAGTGGATGGGCCAGGAGCCTCGTTGCTGCTGTCCTCGAAGGAGGATGGTCGGCGTGAGGACTCCAAGGAGGCGGCGTTCTCTTCCAGCCCGCCTTGCTGCAGCAGCGACGTGGCTGCCTCCACCGCCGTCATCTCTTTCCCTTCAATCCTCTCCTTCCATGCTTTGCTTGGCCCAATCCTCGAGTCTGGGCAGGTCCAACTGTTTGACCCCGGAGCTGTTGCAATGGGTAGGCGGGGTGGGAGGATAGGAGGGGTTAGTTGGGAGACGGTGGATTGATGGGTGCCATTTTGAAAGGTGGTGGCTGGGGTGAGGCCCTTGGGCTAGAAAGGGTTCCGGGTTATCGGGGCCGGCCCCTTTGCGTGCTGGCAGCACATTCCGATCCCTCAACAAAGCTCCACCGCTTCTAACACCCTTCCTCACCTCCCCTTACTCACTCTTGCTTGACCAACTACCCGCCTTCTCCCCGCCTCATTCTACTTCCACCACTTTACCCTACTCCAAACCTTTCGCAAAATTTGTCTTCAAATTTATAATGGACTGATTAGAAGAGGAAATTTTGGGAGAAAGGAGGCTGAAGGAAGGATTGGTGATGGACTGAGGGTAAGAGGGGAGGGTGGAGGGATTAGGTGTAGGAGGGTTGTGGAGCTTTCTGGGGCTCTCCTGGCCCGTCCGAAGGGGTTTCAAGGGGTCTATGGAGAAAGTACTTGGAGCAAAGGCGAGCGAGCTTTCTGCTATTCTACACTATCTGCCTCTGCCCCTCTGCCCCCCTTTTTTCACCAAAACCCCACGATGGCAATCACACTAGCCCCTTTCACTCGCCTCAAATTCCCAGCGCTTTCAGAATCCTTCTCGCTCATTTCAGCTCCTTATTTTGGCGGCCTGAGAAAGAGTTTTCCAGATCTGCCTCTAGTTTAGTGGAGTGAGGCATGGGGCAGTATGGATATCCGGGATGAATGCTAGAAGCCTTCTGCTCCTCCTACTCCTGCCTTCCTTCTCAGCCGGTGGACGGGGCAGTCGAGGTTGGGGCGATGGAAATGTTGGCAGGGGATGACAAAAGTTGGTTCGCAGGGCGGAAGAAGGGGAAGGGGAAGAACGCCTTGCCCTTCGGCAATGTGGACGAGTATAGTTTCTCGGATGCGGACAAAACGCGACACCCCGACGTTGCTCACCTCTCAACTTGGCCTAGTGGGGGAGAGGGGGAGGGAAGGATGAGGGGCTGCAGGGAGCGTACATCAAGAAAGGCTCGCACTGGACTCAGATCTACCGCCTGGGATTCAAGATCCTGCTCGTCTGCATCGCTGAAGGGCGGCCCAGACCCTCTGTCACTTGGTACCGAGACGGCGCCGAACTATACCCTCAGAAAAACGCTCACGTTCACCTCTCCCATCCTCCTCTCCTTCTCACACCAACAAGTCAGGGAATCTGATGTCTTATTCAGGGGTGCCAGATGATAGTCGGGCAATCCGCTCCCAACTATCTAGTGGGAAATAAGAGAAGAGGCGTTGTAGATATACGAGAACGTGACGTTGTCTGTGGCGAGCAGAGGAAAAACGGAAGTGTACAGCAAGATTGAGATCGATCCCGCAGCTATGGGAGATCAGGGCATCTACTCCTGCCTCGCCAACAACCTACACGGACTCATGGTCAAAAATTTTCGCTGCGAGTACACCTACTGATACAAACACTCCTTTCTTCCTCTATTCCCATATCCTTCCTCCGCTATCATCCTCCTACCTATACATAAACATGTTTGATCGGAGAACCTTTTATACCAGGTGTACGAGTCACCGCCGTAATTCCTGTCGTTTCAGTGAATTCTGCGCAGTTGGGAGCGATCGCTTGCTTTCCTCCAGTAGTGAGGACAGTCAGATGGGTTGCTGAGAGAGAAATTTGGTCCTACCCAGTGCTCAGATGCTTCATGTTTTGGCTAATCTGTGCCTCAATTTGCAATTATTTGGTTATTTTTGCTAAGAAAACCTCTACCCAACTGTTTCAAGTTACATGGACACACCCAAAAACTCATGGATTTAATCAAAATTAACATAAAACTAGAAAGTTTTGAAACATAAGACAGACGAGCTGCGACGGATAATGCAACCAGCGACCTGATACGCATATGGTGAGATGCGGAAGTGATAACTTTCGAGCTTCGACGTCTTCGAAGATCCGCTTCCATGAGACTCTCTTCAGACCCAACCTCAGACGCTTGACTAAGATGAAGGCGGCGTCAGAGAAAGCTCTGGCTTGGCTGGCCAAGCCAGAGCTTTCTCTGACGCCGCCTTCATTGCAGTCAAGCGTCTAAGGTTGGGTCTGAAGAGAGTCTCATA
>JASANA010010181.1:0-55824 GCA_030248095.1 Ptycholaimellus sp. GST1_10
GAAGGACGTATTATTCTAGGCGTTCTAAAAATTACCAATCTGCGACTTATCTGGCATGCACAGCAGCAAATCAGGGTCAATCTGAGTTCCCTTTTGAATTCATTGAGCATGGGTAATGGCATGGAAATACGATAGGATTTCAGCCATTGGATATTACGCCATCAACGGGGTGACCACTCGCACCGCTACTTCAGTTCACTTTAACGCTTCTGTGAGGAGTGGAATGGGTGGTAAAGGGTGGATTAAGAAACTGCGGGGGCAAACTGAGTCTTTGTATCTCATGGCCAAGAGTCACACAACGCGCTTCGAGTTCATCTTCACCTCCCTAGCCCCCAACAGCGCCAAGATGTTCACCACCGTCATCGCGGTACACCGGTAACACCGATCATTCAACGATTTGCAAAGCTGCTGGACGAATCACCCTAGGCCTTTTTAAGGGCTTATGAGACCTCGAAGCTGTATCGTGAGCTGAAAATGCGCGGAGCTCTGATCGATGAGGATCGACTTCGCCTTCTGCCCATGGAGGAGCAGTTTCGCAAAGTGGAGGGCGTCTGGAACCTCAGCTCTGACCAGGTTACCTAACTTGGCTGACACCTGTTCCCCCCATGGGATCCCCCCCCCCCAGGCAAGACCCCCCTCATGATAGTTCCCCCCCATGAAAGTTCCCCCCCCCAAGATTTTCATCTATACCCACACACCCTGCGCTAACGCGTCCCCTAGCTGAAACGGCAGTCTAAACAGGGAAATTTGTGTCTTGGGGAGGGGGGAACTAGTCGTCAAAAAGTGTTGGGGGGAACCTAGTGGTCAAAAGTGTTGGGGGGACCTAGTCGTCGATTTCTTTTTATCGCCCACTCTTGCCAGCTTCATATAACCAACTCACTACCATTTTGTTTCTCACCATTTCACCAATCATGTGCAGACTGCCACAACTGGAGTTGCAGCGCTAGCTCTTGAGCCACTCAGGATCGGTCACATGATGGAGTTCTGCTGTGGCTTGGTCAAGCGCCCTGTCATAGAGCTGTCATACCTGGAACCATGCCTCCACTAAACTGCATGCATTTATTGTCATATGAACTCCGTTTAGCTCTCCAGACTTCTGCTTCATTCTTCTGCATTCAGCTCTCCAAACTTCGAAAAAGTAAAAAATGACAGAGTGACTCTGGGGATCTCGTCTGTACAGGGATCTAGTGACAAGGTGTCTCTGGCCCCCTATAGAAGGTGGGACATGCATCATGTTTTGCCTAGAACAATGGGGCCTAATAGAAGAATAAGGATCCATCATCTAGTCAATTGTGGCTCATAGAAGATTGATGATGGCGACATTCCTTCCAGTGGGGCTCAATGAAAACTAGTGCGAGCAGCACCTTCTCTACCTAGGCCAGTGGGGTTCAAAAAAACCAACCATGGCGTCCAGCAAAAGTCCAGAAAAAAAGTCCAGCAAGAGCAAAACGTAAGCGTGGAAGTCACACGCTTACCCATGATGCGTGGATAAATCCTCACGCATTGAATAGCAGAAAGCGTGGATAAATCATCACGCTGAATGAATCGAAGCAGAATGCGTGGCATAATCATCACGCTGGAGATGAATCGGAGCAGAAAGCGAGCTTGGGATTGAACCCAGGACAACCTAGAGTAAAGTTGGAAACTTTACCACTAGGCCACCCACCCGCGAAATTTTGAGGTTTGAAGATTCATGTCTTTCATAGAGTGCTCAACTGCTGCAATCCCGATTGAAGGACGCCTAGTTCCCAGCCCCAAGACACAATTTCACCTATTTTCACCTAGTTTCACCAAAGCCGAATAAACTAGGGGACGCGTTAGTGCAGGGTGTGTGGGTATAAGTGAAAATCTGAGGGGGGCTTTCATAGGGGGGCTTTCATGGGGGGGACTTTCATGGGGGGAAATTTTATGGGGGGGGGGGGGGGTCCTCCGCTTGTTTGGCCGGTACCCCTCCATGGGGGAGGGGGAATCCCATGGGGGGAACCAGGTGTCAGCCCCTAACTTCACCCCACTAGAACTTTTTCATCTTTTAGCCACTCTATTTTGAGGGCAACCTGGGCTTTTTCATCATCACCAACGTTCGCGTAGTCTGGTACGCCTCCATGAACAACGGCTACAACGTTTCCATTCCTTATCTACAAATGGTCCTCTTTCTTGACTGACACGTCAAAGCTGCCTTATGAGGAAAGAATTGAAGAAATCGTGCAAGATCCGGGACTCCAAGTTCGGCTTCGCTCTGGTGATGGACACATCAGTTCAGGTGCTCTCTGGCCATGGCAAGCCGAGGAAGGGTGGTGAAAGAGGTGTGGATGATGACAGAGTGGAGAATACGTGCTGGGCTTCCGAATAGATCCACAAGAGCGACTGGAGCTGGTGACGAAAGAGATTCAGGCCATGCGCACATCCTTCCTTAACCAGCCCATTTTCGGTATCCAGTTCGTGAAGGAAAAGGTTCTCCTGCCTCGCTCAAAGTCCCAGTGAATGAAGTAGGCTCCTTGGAAGGCAAGCAAGGAGAGCGAAGAGATGCGAACATTGTCCGAAGCTGTACTGGAGGATGATGTGGAGATCGACCAACGGATAGTGCGACCGGACGCATTTGCTGTTTCCACAACCAATCTTCTCCAGAAGAAATCAATGTTCTGTCGAAAAGGGCAAGGGGGCATTGAAGGCGTACTTTGCGGAGAGCGGAGGGAAGGGCGGCGAGACGCGAGGAATCGTCTACTCCGAGGAGCTGGGCGTCTGCATTCAGCAGCTTCGAGAAGGCTTCACTCTTCGTGATCTTTGGGAGATCAATGTGGACTGAGCATGCACTCCCTTCACCCCATTGTTTACGAGTATGATTCAATCTTTTCAGCAGAACAGCAGCAAAATATAAACCGAAAAAATTGTTTATTGTGTGAAGATCGAGTTTTTAGAAAAAAAAATTATTTTAAAATATTTTCCATCTCGATTATTGTATTACCAACGCACATATTTTAGAGGTATTATTTGTTGCCTCAATTTAACGATAAGGACATTTATTCCCCATTTATCCCATTGATCCCACTAGATAGTCGGATGCCTTTACAGTCGAAGTTTTTTTGTGTTTTGTTGAAAAGTAAAAGAAAAATATATTGATCGAGTTTTTTGCTCTGCATACATCGCATCAATTATACAACCAGAGAAAACAAAACAATAGCTATGCGTCAATAAAGAGCACTGCCACGTAAGTCACAAATAAACGCACTGAAATGAGTCTTGAAAAAGGACTAGCTGAGCTTCTGAGGAATGAGATCGAGTAGATTTTGACGCACACCATCGCTTCCTTCACAGCCTTAAATTCGGACGATAAAGGAAACTTAGAAATTATGAAAAATGGAGAATAAAACGAGGATAAGTAGGCAGCTGAGCAGAGCGTGGAGTGAAAGATCGACTAGATCGATGACGGGCTTCTAGTCGTCGCCAGCGCACCAAGGCCAGCACCATCACCGCCGCCACCTCAAAAACCCCTTTCACTTTCTCCTATCCTATTTCAGGCATGAGAGAAGGTTGTGGGAGCCTTGAATTTGGATGCGGGGTCGGAGCGTTTTTGGAAGTGTGGGTTGTTGCGCTGCCAGTTATGGAGCATGGGGAGTTCGTGAAGCTTGAGATAATCCAGTTGGAAGAGCAGCGATTTCCGCTCGGCCAAGCCCAAGTTCACCTCTCGCTGCTTCTCTCTCACCTAAAACCCTTATCCTCAGCCTACAATTGCCTGGTGAAATGGGAGTAAGTTGCTGAACGCGATTGTGAAGACTGAGCACGCGTGCTTTCTCTTCGTCCAGCTCTCGCTGCTGACAGAGGTCCAACTGACGCCGCCCTACATCCTCCGTCGCCTACCAATCACCACCCCACTTCTACCAAAACATCTCTGCGGAAGAGGCATAAAGAGGCAGAACGAGCTCGGTGAGACGCAAACGGCGCTCCTCTTCCAGCTCACGCTGCAGGGACTCCAAATTGAGGCGCAGGGACTCCGACTCCGATCGCTCCTCCTCCAGCGCCTTCTTCATCTCCTGCACCCAGCCATCATGACAGGCCCAATATGGCATGGGGTGAGGTGGGAAGTACTCGAATGGTCTCCAGAGCGCGAGCATGAAGGGCCTCTGAGGTGGCCTTCGTCTGGTCTCGACTCATGCGCAGCTCCTCCACCATCTTACGCTCATCCGCCAACGCCTCCGACACCAGCTCCAGTGATCGCTGCGCTTCTTCGCTTCTCTCCCTTACATCATCGATCATCATCATCATTAGCTCCTTTATGTGGCCCCAGGCTAGGAGAGGGGAACCTAAGAATGTGTTTCTGCTCCTCAAGATTGGCGAGCTGTGCGTTGACACGTGTGAGGTCCTCCAACTGCTGGGTCAATTCTTCTTCGTTCAGCTGTCGAGCCTTCTGCTCCCGCTCCAGTTTCTGTCAATCGCAATTCCTGTCACAGTAGTCTCTGGGGCTGAAAAGGTAGTGAAATAGATGGAAACCTTCTTGAGGGGGCTCAGTTCTGCCTGGCGCTCGCAGGCACTGTGCAGCTGGCCTCGCAACGAAGCCAACTCCTGCTCCACCTCTTTTTCTCCAACCACGTCCTCATTATCCAACAGTTCCAAAAGAGCACTAATATGTGTCAGCCAATCTGTTTTCAACCTCTGTTCTGGAGTGCCTTGAACTTGGAGGGCGATACAGGCATAGGCTTTTTGCGCTGCTCCTTCTCCTTCAAAAGTCAAAATGCCCAGTCTCAATTGGCCAGTGGACTTTGCAGTTATACCCAATTTTCCAAGGCGCTGTGGAAGGCATCCTCAGTTTGCTGAAAGAGCAGAGCCAGCAGTGATGTCAGCTCAGTCTGAAGGCCCGACAGTCCCTTTCAATGTTGCTACGGTTAATTAATGATCACTAATCCTTGAGGAGTAACTTTGCAGCTCAAGGCTTGGGAAAGGCGCTGGAGTCTGCGTTCCAATTGCGGTAGCTGAAGAATGGGCATGGAGCTCTGATCCGTTTCATCCACCGCTTCCGTCTGGCAACCGGATTCCTTCTGCTCCGCCAGCTTCTCCTTTGTTCAATATCACCTCAGGCCAATCATATATGAAGGAGGAGGAGGTACCTTCTCCTTCCTGACAGAAAAGGTGGATGGGCTGGAGGCGGAGCGTGAGTGTCGTAGTGGAGTAGTTGGTGGAATGGCGGAAGCATTGTCAGTGCTGGTGTGCAGGTGGGCCAGGGTATCGTTCACGCTGGCGTTTTGCAGGGACTGCATCACCTCAAATCTCACCACTTCTGAGTGAAAAGAGGTGTAGATGATGAGGTAAAGAGGAGATGCCTGGTGCAGGCGATTGGCGTCGCCGCGTAGTTGGCGAATGCCGTCGCGGATGGGCGTGGGAATGAGCTGCCAAAGCGAAGTGCTGGGCGAGGCCAGCAGCTCACTCTCATGCATCGAATCGCTTCGCCCTGTACCTTCCATCATCATCATTGAAGGACGGCTAAATGATGTAGGGTAACCGGGGTATTGAAGGTAGTTGGCAAGCTGTGACTGATATCGCTCCAGTTGCTCCTGACATTTGTCCATCTCGCTGGCGTACTGGAGCTCCGCGTTGCGTTTCCACTCCTGGAACTCCCCCTCCTGCTTCTCCTCCCGCTCCTTCCCTGTCTCCAGCTGCTCCGCTAGGCTCTCCTTCTCCTTCCTCACGGCTTCTAGCGCCGATGCCTTCTCTGCCAACTCGGAGCGCGCAGACTCCAGCGCTCCTTTCTGCTTCTCCCACGCAACCTCAAGCAATCCATTTATCGTTCTTCCAATCCACTTATGACAAAATGGTGGAAGCATTGAAGAAGAACAGAATATGACCTGAACATCCTGGACTTGAGCTAGACGACGATCACTGTCCTCCAGCCTCTTTTCCAGCTGCCCAATCAGCTCATCCTTTTTCCGCATATCGCCTTCCACCACCTACAACTTTCATACCTTTCCTCATCAATTCTTTCCTCTTCATAAAGTTTGAAATGCAAGAACCGCGTGGCGGTTGGCATCCCATTTCTCCAGTAGACGGCGAAGCTCCTCCACCTCGGCGGCCTTCTTCCGCAGACGCGATTTTGCCTCCTTCGCTTCCGCCATCGACGCGTTGGCCTGCCCGTTTTCTCCCACTTTCTCCAGCCCTTTCCTCTACGACCAAGTAAGGCAACGCTCGCTTCGGCCGTCTCCCTCGCCTTCTCCAGTTTGGCCAACTGCTCTTGAAGCTGCGGGAGTTGCTGGGCCGCTTCGTTTCCGCTCTTGGCCGACACCCTGAGTGGAGGAAGGATGCTACTGGGAGTTGGGCTAAAATGCTGTACCGAAGCTCAGCCAGCTGGCGCTGAAGGGCGGCGGTGTTGGCGGCCTGCTTTCGCTTCTCCTCCATCAGGAGGCGCTTTTCGTTCTCCAGTTTCTGCATCCTTTTTGGTGAGCACTGCACTGGGCGCTGGGAATGGCGGCAGAACCATGCATTTGGCGTCCAGATCCGCTTTGTCCGCTTCCAGACAGGCAGCCTGCTCCTGCTTCTCCTGCACAATGCTGGGGATGAGAGGTGAAGAGGCCAAGGCAGGCTGAGCACCAGGAGGTGGCGCTGAACGGCCTCCTTTTCTCGCTCTTTCACTGCCTTGAGTTCCTCCATCTGATCTTGTGCTCTGGCGTGACGCTCTCTCCAACGCTCCAGCTCCTCCTCCTTCAGCCAAATTGCATTTGCCCTGAGAGCCGCAATTTGAACTTCTCAGCGGGAACCTTTCGGTCCACTTCCTCTTCCAGCTCACCCACTCGCTGCTGGAGGCCCGAGGCTTCTTTCTGCAATCCATATGCTCCCATTTTCCCACATTTGTTTGCCTGAAATGCAAACCTCGTGCTCCTGGACGAAACTTTGCATCTCCTGGCTCATCTCTGTCGTTCGCTCGCGCAATGCTTCCAGGCTTTCTTGCTCCTGTGTTACAGTTGTGCTGTTTTTTGGAGGGCGAAAAAGGGAAGGGAGAGAATACCTTTTGAAGGCTGTCAACAGTATCTTCCAAAGCGCTGGTTTTCTGCATCAATTGGTAGAGTTCCGCCTTCTGCTTCTTGTTCTCCGCCAAAAGCTGCCCGTTCTGCTTCAGGCAGTCTTCAACACATCCTTTTTCTACTCATCTCTCTTTACAATGCTCATGCAGAATTCAAATAAACCAATATAAATAAGAACTAGAACAGTGAAAGATGGAAAGAAAACCAAGGCTGAGGTTGACGGCGTCGGCGTTGTTGACCTTCCCCAGATCGAACTCCTCCAACTTCTGCGCTGCTGTAACCAACAATTCACTGCACACTAAATCACTCACCCCATGCTTCACTCCACAATTTCTGCATTTGGACCAAGCGGGCGACTGAAAAGCACAGCACACAGCAGGAAGTAAGTGTTGGTGGAACATTTAGAGATGAATTTGTTGGGAGGCTTGAGAGGAGTGGAGGTTGGGTCGGGGCGGTTGGAGGTGGCGATGCGATCGGTGAACCTCCGGAATCCTTCCCCGTCACCGCTCCCCACACCGTCCATCCACTATAGCTACTTCACTTCTTCAATTCACTCCACTCAGAAGCGAGGAAGTGAGCAAAAGAAGAGGGGCTATAAAACGCAGATTGAGGGAAGAAGAGTGGGTGGAATGAGGGATGGGAGAGCAGCTGGCAAGCTGGGGCAGAGGAGAGGTTGGGTGTGGGGCAGGCGCTTGCTTTGAGTGTGTGTCTGTGATGAAGGGAAATGCGCGCGCAGCCTCGCCTCTGCATTGCCGCCCTGTACACAGCGCCCTTTCAAAATACACACCCCCCTTTGCCTGCCTTGTCGCGTCTCTGCCTTTTATACTTTCTTTCTTTCCTTCATCACAATTCTTTACGCAAACTACAATCACTGTAGTGTAAACTACAATGGAACGCACATCAGCATACAAATACCTAAAGTAACAATTTACAAATCACAATCAGGCGACAGAAATATTATAAGATTCTAATTTTTTGTAGGTTGGCTGGAATGAGCGTAAAATAATAGTGAGCATTATTTGTTAGCCGACAGTAGTGCCATTGGTGCCCACTTGGAACGGCTCCATGTCATCGAACTTGATCATCATCCTGCAACACATTTATGCCTCACCTAGCAATATATCATGCGCATGAAGCGAAAAGAACCTTGCAGGATCGACGCCAAGCGATGACTCAAGGTATGTGGAGAGTTGTGCCGTATAGGTCTTATTGAAGTCTTTCCCGATCTGAGACACTATTTTCCTCATCATTTCAAGCTTTGACTTAGAGCAGTGGTGCAAAAGGAGCCTTTCCGATGGAGGAGAGGTGAGCGAGTAGACAAGGCCCTTTCGTTCCGCCTCGACTCATCATCACGCCCGCATTCACCACCACCGTGAATTTCTACAGCCTTTACTTTGCTCTTGGACATAATTGGACGAGCATCTCTTGGCCAACGTCAATGGGTTTGACAATCATTTCGGCGAGAAAGCGACTGGTGTCCTCCAGAAAGGATGGTGGGACCTCTTCTTTGGCCACATTCGTGTGGATAACAAAGAAAGGCATGCTTTAAAGGGGGAGTTGATGAAGACTGGATGGGAGAGAAGAGTAGTGGAAAAGTCTAAGCAGCTCTGGCATGCAGGAAAGGCAGCTCTGCCCTCGTCTCGGCTGACCTTGTCAATTGCGCATTTTGCGTTTACCTACATAGGCCCTTTTCTAAGAATCTGCTTTACTTTCTCCTAACACGTGACCAAATATACTAATTTAAAAAAAATGTTTTTCTTCCTCTAAATTCAATCGTTTTTTGGTTATCTTTGCTTGTGTAGAAGTAGATGATTGCTGTTTGCAAAGTTTAATTTGAGCTAGCTACTGTATAGAATAGCTATGGAAACTTTTTGTACAGAGCACAAATTCCCGTTCTCTAAGTGCAAGAAGACTGCAAATCAGGGACTCTATGAGAGGAAAGAATAAGATGGCCAAGTATCGCCCGCTACAATGTGAGCTATGGAACAAGCGTAATCAGGCATCGAGTGGAGAAGGGAAAGCATAGTTGTACCAGTAACAGCTGTTCCGGAAAAGAATCAATTGCCAAAGCTAATTAGACAGGTTAGGAAATGACTTTCTCCGCGGCTCGAGTTGACTTCTAATCAAGGCTTGCCAAGCAGCTGCAGTGAGTCTGAGTCCAGTCGGCTTCTGTGCCCAGCTTTGGGCTGGAGGAGTGGAGGAGCAATGAGTGGAGGAGGATGAAAGGGAGATGGGACGCTAGTGGAAGGAGGAGAGGGGGATGGTGGATAAATGTGTTAGCCACTGGAGGCAGTCTCCACCTCCTCCCTCCTTTGCACCTGCAAGCCTCCAGGCATCATTTGGGAGTCGACGGGAAAAGGGTGAGAGGCGAGCCTCGTGGATAGGCACTGGCTCTGGGTCGGGGGATGGGTGTGCAGGGCTGGCGGCCTGAGGCTCAGGTTCTGGGGCAGAGGGTTTGGCCTCGGGTGCTGGAGAGGAGGCGGGTAGAGGTGGAAGGGAGGCGTTGGGGGGTGGAGTGAGAGGCGGGGTAGCGTAGGGGCTGCCGGCGGGAGCGGCCTCCTCCGACTGCGTCCCATCGTCCTCGTCCTCGCGCGGAGTTGGCGGTCGAGGGCTGGAAGTGAGGGAAGTGTTGGGGAGCTGGTGAAGGAGGAGGAGGAGACCGTGAGCATTTGCGGGCGAGTTCTTTGTAGGTGGTGGGAGGGGTGGAGGAGCCGGGTATGCCGAGTAGGCAGACGAGGAGGACGGTCATATTGTCGCAGCCCAGGCCGCCCATCTGACAGTCTGGCGCCAGACAGCGGGACAGCAGCTCTTCGCATATCTGAAAGTCAGGGAAGTTGGAGTGAGGCAGTAGTGGGAGAGGTAGTGGGAGCCTGTTCGGGAGGTTTTTCGGCAGCGATGCGATCGCGGCAGAAGTCGACGACCTCCTGGTTGGAGAGGACGTCCCAGATGCCGTCGCAGGCGAGGACGACGAACTCGTGGGCCGGGGTCAAGGGGCGGCTGACGATCTCCGGCAGCGCCGTCACGATCTGCTCCTCCGCCGTCTTGGCATCGTTCCGCTTGAAGATGAAGTCCCCCAGAGCCCGACTACATAGTCCATGCAGGCTGGAGTAGGAAGGAGGCAAGGAAAGGAGGAGGGAACCTGAGAGCGAGGTTTCCATTGACGCGGTTGAACTCCACCCAGCCGCCGGCGGCGACAATTCGACGGGCCTCCTCCTCGTTGGCGGGTTTATGGTCGAAGCTCAGCGGCTCCGCCAGGCCCGCCACGGAGGTGACGCAGCGGGAGTCCCCCGCATTGGCGCAGTGGATGGCGGCGTTCTTGATCAGCGCCACCACGGCCGTTGTGCCCGCCAGCTCCTCCTTCATGTCCTCGTCACCCATCATGTCCGCGTCCAAGCCCAGGAAACCCTCCTTCAGCGCATCCCCTATCCGGTTATCCCCTCAAGTCCACTGCTTTTGAGGCTAGGTGGGAGAAAATAGGGAGGAACGGTAGGCGTTGGACTGAAGGATTCGTTTGTGTAGGTGATTGCTGGAGTACTCGGCCACTTTGGCCCCGCCGTGTCCGTCGTAGACTCCGAAAAAAGCGGCCTCTTTGTCGTCCGGACAGGCGAGAAGGTGTGTGTGGGCGTCTTCCATATCTGATCGTCCCCTTTCCCTGCTTCAAGTGTGGAATGAAAAGAGAAGGGGGCTCAACTGATTCGCCATCCTTGCATGGAGCTGGAGCCGACTTTGAGGCAGTCGGACTCGCAGGAGGTCGTCTCCTTTGCTGTCACCGGCTCACTCAGTGTCTGTCCCATTCCTCTTTTTCTCACTTCAAATCATTGCTTTTTGCTCACATGAGAAAGATGGCACAAAGATTGCATTAGGGCAAGCTAAAAGGGGAGAAAGAAAGTTTTAAATAAGAAACATTGAGGGCAGAAAGATGTGCGCTAAGTAGCGGCATGGAAAAAGGGAATATGGCTGGTGGGTAAAAGGGGGGAGGGGGGGTGCGGGAGAGGTGAGGAGATGGGATGGGGAGAGGAGGTGTGAAAGCTGGGGTGAAAGGGAAAGCGGCCAGGAAAGGGAGGGAGGGAGGAGAGGGCTGGCCGACGAGCGGAGGAGGGAAGGGATGAGGCTGGGATAGGGCAGGGCAGGGCAGGGATGGGAATGGGGGTTGCAGAGGGAGTGTAAGCGTCCCTCTGCGTCAGGGTTAGCATATATGCGGAGGGAGGGCGCTGCTGGTGGCGGAGGGAGGAGAGGACTGCGCGGTGCGTGGATTGGGATTAGGCGGGAGGGAGGGAGCAGAGTAAAGGCGCACCCTTGCGCAGTCTCCCTTCGTAGGTGTGGAGGAAGGGCGGGCATGCGGGGAATGTGCTGGGACACCTGGTAGGTATCTGCCAACACACTGCGCGACTCCTTCAGCCACATGCTCTTTTTCATCGAGGCCTAAGAGCTCCAGTGCTCCTCCCTTCTTCCTCCGCGAGAAGATGGGCCTTCCAATTATGGGCTCCTTGGTAGGCCTTGCTCAAATTGCATTGTGGAGCAGGAGCAATGCGGAGGATTGAGGGCGTGCTGGTGCTGTTGCTGCTGGTGGGGTCGTCGGAGGTGTTGGGTCAGGTAGATTTGGAGGCGCACGAGGCACTGGACGCGGCCCAAGCGGAGAAGGCTGGGCAACAGCCGGAGCCAGCCCTTCCGCAAGAGGTGGAGGAGGAGCATGCGAAGCCGGCCAAGGCAATCTGCTTTCCCACTCTCCTTTCGCATTCGCCTCCTCTTACTCCTCCTACCTAGTCTGGCTTGTCCCCCTCGGCTGGTAGCGGACTGCTTGAATTTACGCGGGATGAATGTTGGGCTGGCCTTGTCAGGACCTGGCGCTGCGTTTCCAAAGCGAACTCCCTCTGGACGTAAACATTCACATTCCCTCCTCACTCACTCACTCACTCACTCACTTCTCGCTTCCTTCTCATCCATTTTGGCTAACTGTCGACAACCCTTCTCACAACTCAATCATGGGCTTAGTGTCAAAGTGTGTGCTGCTAGGCAACCGTGTTTACGTCTCGTCGATCCAGTGCCGCCATCCCCGCAACCAAGCTTGCTTCTGCACTGGGAGTAGCAATCTTTTCTTTCACAACTCTTCATGCTTTTTTCCACCTCATGCCCCTAGTGGCTGGCCCTGATTTCAGCCTTCCCATCTCCCATATCATCTAGGCTGTCCTGAAAGCAGAGAAGTGGGTTAAGGCTCGCGTAGCTGGTGACGAGGAGGCCAAAGAGGCAGCCCATCTGGTCGTGGATGCCCGAAAACTGGCAGACAGCAGCCTCGGCTTCTGGCATGCCTTTGTTGCTTCCATCTCTGGTTTCCATTTTCTCCTCTGCCTCCTCCTCCTGCTATGAGGGGAGGGCTGTTTGTCAGTGATCATCGTGTCGGAGCTTGGGGACAAGACGTGGTTCATAGCCGCCATTCTGGCCATGCGCCATCCCCGCCTCACAGTCTTCGGCGGCGCCATTGCTGCTCTCGCACTCATGACCGCCCTATCCGGTACTTCAATCCCTCTATTCTCTCCCCTCTACCTGTACTGCTCCAAACCTTCTTCCTAGCTTGCCTGGGCTGGGCCACTCAGATCATCCCGCGAGCCGTCACCTATTATGTCTCCACCGCACTCTTCGCCATATTCGGCCTCAAAATGCTCAAGGTTTCATTTATTTTCCCCCTGAGTTCCAATGCACTTATCACTAGCCAATTGTTGAATGCAGGAAGGCTACGAAATGTCGCCGACAGTAGGCCAGGAAGAATACGAGGAGGCTCAGGCGGAAATCAAAAAGAAGGAGGAAGAGGTGACCTTTTCATCCTTCTCATATTTCTTTCAATACTTCTGCCATCTTTCAATACTTCTACCGTTAGGAGGATTCCTCGTGGAAGGTAAGGCCAAACGAAGCTGAGCAGACTAAGCTTGCAATCCAACCAAATGCGTGTCTGTGAAAGCATGCTGGCTGAATCAGAGAAGGGGGAAAAATGGAAGCGAAGGTGGAATAAGGGGGTGTGAATTGAGATGGAAGCGTCGGGAGAGGTTGATGTGGAGGCGGGAGGCGTAGTGACGCAGACGGAGCGAATCTTCCGCTTCGTGTCCAAGATCTTCCTGGAGTCCTTCACGCTCACTTTCCTCGCCGAATGGGGCGATCGCTCTCAGCTCACCACCATCATTCTAGCTGCTCGAGAGGTCCCTTCGCTCCACTCAAAATCCTCTACCTAACTCTACCACCTTCCCAGGACGTGGTCGGGGTGACACTTGGTGGAATATTGGGCCACGCCATCTGCACCGGCATTGCAGTCATCGGCGGACGTATTGTTGCTCAAAGAATATCTGTACGAACGGGTTACGATTTTCCCTACTTTTTCCATTTCCTGCAATGCATGGGCATTTTTTTCAGTGACAATTATTGGCGGCGTGGTTTTCATCATCTTTGCCATATCTGCGTTTTTCATCAATCCCGACGGCGCTTAGGCTTAGGCAATTTACCAGCTGCATTTCTCCTTCAAATGTTCTTACACCAACCATATTTTGCTATGGGCTTATAACTATTTTTTGTCTTCAGCCATATTTCTGCACAACCGTTTGTTTGCTTATCTGCCTGATAGTGCAAATTGGCTCTGGTGTATGCCTCCTAACTGTGATTCTGAGGCGGGGTAATAAAAGTTCTAACAAATTGAGGCCCTTGAGTCAAGGGAATTCTTTTTTCTCCTAATTCCTCAACTTTAATCTTCTTTGGGGCTCTGGATTCGGAACGCTTGCCATAACATCAGTTGTGGAAAAGCGCCTGCTTTATGACAAGAAATTTGCGATCCTCGTCCGTGTATCTGTTGTTATATTTGTTGTTCTTCTGTTATATTTGTTCGTTCACAGCAGTAAAAGGCTTTCACAAACTATCTGGAACTTAAGATTCTGGCTGCGGGAAGCCGCTCCTTTTTCACTTCTCGGCTGAAGTCAGTAGCTTAAAAAGCATGCAGAATATTAGGATGCAAAGCTGAGCAATAGGACATCCTGATGGGATCTCGGAGTGGTCTGAAACTGCCCACGGCGGGCCGAACCACGCCTCAAAGGACCCCCAGTAAAGAGAAGAAGATGCAGAAGTGGATAATGGTGAGAGATCTATTGATGGTGTAGGTCGAGAGTCATTGGCCAGCAGCGTGGCCTCTTCTTCGGTGACGGACTGGAAAGTCGGAGACGCTTGCTGGGTCAACGGCGATAAAAAGGCACCCATTTTCCATCCATTCTGTGAGGAAGGGGGCCAAAGGCATCAGTACGCAGGGTCGCATTGCCTTCCTGGGCCGAACGCAGTTCGCTGCCGGAGAATGGGTGGGTGTGGAGTTGGAGAGTGCGGAGGGCAAGAACGACGGTTCTGTCAACGGCGTCGCCTATTTCAAGGTTACTCTCTTCACCAAAGCCAAGTATAATCTCTGACCAGACTGGAGGACAATTTGAGACTCAGCCAAACTACGGCCTCTTCTGTAAAGCAGGGAAGCTGACACGGGAGGCGGCAGTGGAGGAGGATGACGAAATCTCTTTCAAAGCCCCTGCCGCTCCCACTCTTTCCGGTCCCCCAAACCTTGCTGCCAGCTTGAAAGCGTTCTGAAAGAAACGGCGCCCTGTGCAGAGACAATGGTGGCTAGTGCGGGGAATGAAGTGGGGACGCCGAATGTGAGCCAGGTGATGGATCCGAGTGGCTTCCTCCTCACCAGCACTCCAACTGCCCCCCAAAACCCCTCTCCCGACTCTGGCCAAGAGTCATCCCCTTAGGCTGATGGTGAAGGCAGGGAGTCAAAGGCTGATTGATGGTGCAGGCCGGAAATAGACGACAGAGTGGTGGTGAGCGGAACGAAGCTGGGTATTCTGCGCTACCTGGGGCCCACTGACTTTGCCCAGGGCCTCTGGGCCGGAGTGGAGCTGGAGCAGCCTATAGGAAAGAATGACGGTAGTGTGCAGGGGAAACGGTTTGTTTCCTTCTTTTGTTTCGCCTAAGCTGCATTCCACGATCCCGGTTTTCAGCTACTTTTACTGCAAACCCCAATACGGCCTTTTTGCTCCTGCCTCCAAGATCCAGCGTGCTGCCATGCAAGGTTCTACCTGTTTTCATAATATTTCGAGGGGGTTCTAGGGATCTTGAATGCGTCCTGTAAACTTTGCATCAAAAAGGCCAACAATCAAACAGCATGATTGAAGACGGAGCATCAAAATTCGTGATCAAGCACACGAACACGAGCCGGTTGCGGCAAAAGAGCCGCCTGCACAGGAGTGGAAGCCAGGAGTCCCTCAGCTCCATGTCCAGCTTCACCTCCAACATCTCCTCTGCCACCGGACTAGCACGCCGTGAAGCCAAGGTTCACATCGCCCTGTTCTTGTGAGAGTGTGCTGATGCTGGCTGAGTGTGCTGTGCTGTGGTATGGTGAGAGTGTGAAGTGATGGCAGATGCGCCTGTCACCCAATGCCAGCCTGCTCAGCACTGCGTCGGCCTGCACTCCGCTGGTCCTTCCCTCCTCCAAGGCCAGTGTCTCCAAGCGAGATAGAGCCCTTTCCTACTCCGTTTGGCTACACTTTTTGCATTGGTTCTCTGGGTGAGCATGCGTGGGTGAATGAATCGTGGATCGGAAAGCATGGTCCCAAGGAGCAAAAGATGTGTCAATTTGCAGCGAGCCAACCAGAGCCTTCGCGCAGGGGGAACTGGCAGTGCTCAAACGGTAATGGCTAAGAATGTGCCTGGAATATGAGAATTTAGTAAGGAAGGATGAGTTAAGGAGGCGCTCCTTCGGGAGAAAGAGAAGCACATCGAGCAGTTGATGAAGGAGCGGGAGATGGAGCGAGCAGAGAAGGAGCGTGCCAGTCAACGTTGCGCTAGCGTCCTCCTCCCATACCTCTCTTTACCCATCCTTCACGACTCCTTCACCACCTGACTTTAGGTGGAAGCAGAGTTGAGCAAGTTGACTGCGGCCAGTAACGGGACAGCCAAGCTCAGCGGCCAGCTGGACCTCATGCGCAAGGAACTTGCCGACGCCCGCGAAGCACTGGACGAGGAACGCAAGTATACCCTTCTCATTTCTCCTTTCTGCCTAGCAAAGCAAGGAAGAAAACTTGAGACGAGCCGAGGACGCCAGTTTCCGCCTGGAAGAAGAGACCATTCTCCGCGGGGAGGCTGAAGTTCACTTCATTTTTTGACAGTTCAAATTGGGATGCAAACTAAGCTTTAGGCCAAAGCGGAGGAGCTGGTCAAGAAGCTAGGCGAGGAGGTGGCGACTGAGGTGAGCTTCTTCCCATCCGCACGCCAGCCTATCATTCTTTACTCCCTTATTTCAAACACTCTTTCCACGGCTTGCGTTTGCCTATCCCCTATAGCTCATATTCACATCTGCATGGCGTGCTCATGTGAAGTAGCGCTGGTCTCAGTCCTTTTGCTAGTGATGATAGAGGCTGCAGCTTGCACTGTCCCCAGGTTCGCCTCGCCCGCCCCTCTCTCCTCCCCAACCACGACGACCTGGCCAGACTCCAAAGCAAAGTACCGCGCCTCATTTCCTACCCGTCCTATTTCATCTTCTTATTTTCTAGTGGTCTTCCTTTGGACCTGTAGGTCGCTCATTTGATGGGAGGCTAGATTGATGGGGAGTGTAGTTGTGAATAAAAGAAGTGTGGTAAAGGTGGCGGCGCTGGAGACGGTGGAGAAGGAGGCGAGCGTGGGTCGGGCGGAGTTAGAGGCCAAGTTGGCCGCCGCTATGGAACGCGCTGAAGCGGCTGAAGCCCGAGCTTCTGCCATTCAGGCCAACAATGCCAAGGTCAGTGCAAGCAGTGCGCTTCAACCTTCGATGGAAAGGAAGACTGGGGCTTAAGGTTGCTGAGCTCGAGTCCGCCCTGAGTGCAGCGTCGGAGAGTCTGAAAGAGCTCGCCAAAACGCACCAGGCCAGCCTTGCCAAAGCCAAAGCTGCCACTCAACTGCAAACGTTCTTCATTCACCACCAAAGAAGAGTGACAAAAAGGTGAAGAACTAGGGATGAGAAAACAGAGGCGGTGGCGAAGCAGAAAGAGGCGGAAGAAGCATTGCAAGCCCTCCAGTCTCAACTGGCCCAGGCTGAGGCCAAGACCAAGGCCGATGCGGATGAAATCCAGGCAAATACTTCTTCTACTTTTGGGACAGGACAAAAAAGCATTTTTGAAGGCACTAAAGGAAGCGCAGCAATACGCCGCCGATGCTCTCGTCGCCAAGATTAGCCAAGAACGAGATGAGGTTGCTCTTTTCGTCAAAATTCTCCTTGATGGCTACAGAGCATTACTGCCGTCAGGGCTGGCATTTGAAAGTGAGGCCCTGCTTGCTAAACCTGGCCTTAGCTTAGTATTCATTTGAAATCTGAGCGATTTTAGTTAAGTTTGAGCTTTAGTTGGCCGGCTGTAAATGGACTGGTTTCAGATGGCGAAGGATCTAGCGGCGCTGAAGGAGGCAGAGAGCAAGGCTATGTCCAAGTGCGAAAGTCTTCAGACTGAATTGGAGCAATTACGACAGAACAACGTTTCCTTAGAATCCGATCTGAGCAGCCAGGTTGCTTGTCTTTTATTCTCTTCTTCTACTGTCTAACGCAAAGCGCTTTCTCTTCAGCTTTCGGAAGCGAGGGAGAAGTTGGGGAAGTGGGAGGAGTGGAAGGCTGGCCAGGAAGCAGAGAAGCTGGAGACTGCTGCCCTTCTCGTTCAGAAAGATAGCGCCCTAGCTCAACTCACCCAAAAGGTTTCCTCCACCCAACCCAACTGCCAGGAGTGGAGTGAAGCAGGGATTGAGATGGAGGAGACAGAAAGTGAAGCTTCAGAAACCGCCCGCCTCCTCCAAAGCGAGAAAGACGCTCTTACGGCTCAGATTGAAAAGGTTCAATGTGACTCATAAGAGGTCAGATGGAATGAGATGTTAATGGATTGTTTGAAGCTGACGAAGGAGGTTGACTCGGTGAAAGAGGAGGTAGGCCTGAAGGACTCCTCCTTCCAGGGCAAGGCGGAGGAGTTGGAGAAGGTGGAAGGGGATTTGGCAGCTGCCAACAAACGCATTGCCCTACTTGAGAGCCAGGTATCTTTACTCAAATTCCTTTGAGTGGATGAGGTGAATGAGGTCAGTGAAACAGGCAGAGGAGCTGCGCTCCAGCAAGGACGGGGAACTCGCCTCCATTTTGGGCGCAAAGCAAGAGCTCGAAAATCAAATGGCCCAGGTCTGCTCGTCTCAGCTTTTTGCCCTTTCTCAGTTCGTACTGGTGATTCAGATGCAAAGTGAGCTGGCTACCAAAAGCGAGTCTGAGGCAAAGCTGACCGCAGAGCTCGCCTCCGCCCAAGCTGCATTGGCCAGCAAACAAGAACTCCAGGCCGCTGGCCAAGCAAAGGAGGAAGAGTTGGAGAACAAGGTAGGGGCGTTGATATTCAGTTTATTTAGTGGTTGAGTTGTTGATAATTTGGAGGTGAAAGAGCTAGAGCTGGCCGTGGGCGATTGGGAGAAGAAGGCGGATGCTTTGTCGGGAGAGGCTGATGGGAATGCGGCCAAGGTTGGTAGAGCTGAGATGGCGCGAAGAGAGAGGAGAGGATGATGAAGGCTGCGGAGGAGCTGGCATCGGTGAAGTCAGCGCTGGCTGCAGCTGAGGCTTCGCGCAAGGAGGAGGAGGAAGCCGCCAAGGCTCACGCTCTACTTGCCACCAGTCAAATCGCCAAGGCACACTGCAGGGCTGCAACTTTTATTATTCGATAAACTAGATTGTAGTTGGAGCAAGAGCTGAAGGAGAAGTCTGCCTACACCCAGCAGCAAAACATAGAACTCGAGCAGTTGGCCAAGGACAAAACTGAGGTTTTCACTCACTTTTCAGATGTTTCATTAAAAATATGTATAATTTTCCGATTCATGGATAATTCAATGAGGAAGCTGTTATTGATGTTATTGATGTCATTTTAATAACATCACCCGATGTTATTAAAATTTTAAAGAATTACTTCATACGGTATGGAAGACGGAACAAGCATGAACTTTGGATTGCCAGCTGTCGGAGAACGTGGGCTCGCTGAAGGCGTTGCTAGAAGCGGGGAAAAAGGATTTCTCCAGCGAGCAAGTCTCACTCCTTCAAAAGCTTGCCGATGAAGAAGCATTGGCAGCACAGCTCAAGTCCCAGGTCAGCGACTTATCAGAGATCAGACGGAGATCTAAAGAAAAGGAACTCGCCTGAAGGTGAGCAGCCTAGAGGCGGAAAAGGCGCGACAGAGCCAGCAAGCGGGGGAGCGTGAGCAAGAGTTGGAACAGCGCCTTCAGCAGCACACTGCCGATGCTGCCGCTTCTGCCGACCGCCTCTCCGAAGAGGAGAAGAAGACCGCCTCTCTCAGCGCCAGCATCGCCCAACTGGAAAGCCAGGTCCAACTACTGCTTCAAGACTTGAGATGGAAGAAGAAAGTGAGTTTTCCAGCTGGCATCCCAGTCAGAAGCGTCGGCGGCGACACAAAGCGGCCTGGAGTCCAAGCTGGCTGCCTCTGGGGAGGAACTGGCCTCTGCCCAGGCCAGCCGGAGCCAGCTGGAGAGCAGGGTTTGATAGAAGAAGAGGGAAGCAGTGAAGGAGGCGATGGTTGGGTGCAGTGCAAGGAGCTGGAGGGCGCAGTGGCAGGCTTGGAGGCATCGGCGAGTGGCTCAGCCTCCGAAGCCGCCGCGGCCCTGACCCAGGCACGAGAGGAGGCAGAGGAACTGCGTCGCCAACTTCAGCAGCAAATGGACGCCGCTCAACAGGCCAGCCAAAAGGCCCAGACTGACCAGCAAACGGTAGTCACTTTGAGTCACTCATTTACAAGACCGTAAAGATGAATAGCCTGAACTTGGAGCTGGAAAAGAATCTGGAGGAGACGCGGGAGGCTCTGGAGACGGAGCAAAAGCAGAGAGCGGAACTTCAGGGGGCTCTGACGAAGAGTGAGACTGAGGCCAAGGAAATAGCTGCAAAGCTCGAGGAACTCGGCCAGGTTGCCCAGCATTCTCTCTTAGCCTAGGCTCAATCAAGCTGTTAGTCTTTGGAGGAGAAGGCAGCAGCGCAAGGAAGCTGGGAGGAGGAGAAAGCGCAATTGAGCCAAGCTTTGGCCACAGCTCAGTCTCAGTCGGCAGCCAGTGAAAGCCAGGCAAGCCCTTTCACCTCCAAAACTAATTACAATATGGCAGCTATTGCAGCTGGCAAGTGAGCTAGAGTCGGCGAGAAAAGAAGCGGCAGAGCTGGGAGAAGCTTTGGCTGGGAAGACGAGCGAAGCTGAGAGCGCCAAGCAGGAAGTCGCCGCACTCCAGCTCAGTCTTGAGGAGGCCAAGGAGAAGGTTGAAAAGAGACCTTTAGATGGGCGAAGACTAGAGTCCTTCCTCATTTCAGGCAAAGGAGCTGGAGACGTCGGTGTTCTCTGCCGGTGGAAAGGAGGCGGCACTGCTGAATGCCAAGGCGGAGCTGGAGAGCCAGCTGGCCCAGGCCAACCAGCGAACGGAAGAGGTGAATAGCCGACTTTACTCTTTATTTTTATAACGGCTAAGATTTTCAGCTGAGTCAAAGCCTGGAGGGCGTGCGCAGTGAGCTAGCGCAGAGTCAGGAAGCAGCCTCCAGCCAAGCTACGGCCTATTCTCAGCTCCAGGTCCTAATCTCTCATCGTTCAGGCCGCTTTTCATATGATCACTGAGAATCCACCGATAATATCGGTAGATAATTGATTTCCATTCAGATGAAATCACTGATAAATTAGCGTATTTATGAACTGAAACTAATTTCTGCTTAATCGATAATAGCAGCTTGACATTATCAAAAAATGGATTAAATGAACGGAAATGCATTATTATAACTGTTCAACACCAAACTTTGATGATTTGATGAGGAGTCAGAGGCATGTCTAGCCAAGTTCTGCTGTCACCGTGAGGTGCAGCCTTCTCAGCATAAAAGTTGTCAACCCTCAAAAAAAGTCTGCACTGGATAACAAGGCAAAGCAAGAACTATTCCACGGTTGCTGAGCATAAAGTGCTGATGGGCGTTCCCCCCCAAGAGTTATTTAGTTACTAGTTAGTTTTTAATTACTAGTTAGTTAGTCAGTTAGTTAAAATCAAGGACAGTAAAAAAGGGGCTGCCAAAGTCAGGTATATAAAAAAGCCTACCAACCCTGTAGCTGCCCCTTACCTCTATCGGGCAGTTGTCAGTGATATTGAAAGAAAATATTAAGAAAAAAACAAGAAAACGTGAACACTAGATAAAAAGTAAGAATAGGTGAAATTGCCTTTGGGGGAACAACTTGCTGGGGGGCAAACCATTAGGGGGCCAAACTCATTGGGGGCAGAGAAGTGTGATCGCAGATTCATCCCTAAATTGTTGGGGGTGTAGTTACCCGCATCAGCCATGACTATGGCTCCCTTACATCATCTTTAAAAGTCACCAAAATCGAATAAACATGTTGGCTTGGCTGATAACTGCTCGACAGCCCTAGCCCTGTCGGGCAAATGTCGGTGATATTGGGTATTAAATGAATAGAACGCGAATTATCGGTGATAATCATTGTCAAAGTCTTAATCGACATGTCACCGACATGTCGAGCATAAATGAATGGGAATTTGGCAATATCACCGACAACTGCCACTTTTATGAATACCCCCTAAATTGTCGGTGATTTTGCCTGACTCATATGAATGGCACTATTAAATGAATAGCGGCCAGAGCATTGTTCGAGTCAAGGAAATGTGCAGGAAGAACTGAAGCAGAGCCAAGCTGCCATGAAATCGACGGCAGAACAGGCGGCGGTAGAAAAAACAGCCCTGGAAGATCGCCTTGAATCGACAGAAAAAGACGCTGCGGACAAGGAGGAGCGTCTGTAATCGCATTGGTCCATAGTTTAGCTCAGGGAAAGGAAGTTGAGTGTTTAAGACTGTCGGTGGAGTCATCGTTGGCGTCAGCGAAGGCAGAACTGGAGCTGGCCTCCGCCTCCAGCGCTGGGCAGAGCCAGCAAATCGCCCAGCTCCAGGCTCAAGCTGCTCAGCTGGCCGAGGTCAGCGCCGCTCGAGACGCCCTCCAGCAGCAACTCACTGCCGCCATTGATCGGTTCTCTTCTTTTCCCTTCTCTTCAGGCTCCCGGAAGAAGAGTGATTGTGTAGGGAGGCGGAGACGGAGACTCGATCCACGACCCTCATCTCCGGCCTGGAGACTGAGCTGGACTCCCTCCGTGCCCAACTGGCTAATGCCCAGGCCTCCGGTCAGGTTGAAGCTCTCTGGCTCAATGGAAGGGAGGAAGAGAGGAATGGAAGAGAGGAAGATTGGCTTTGAGGAGACATCAGCGGCCAGTTCCGCTGCCGCAGATGCGCTGGAGGCGGCCAATGCAACGTTGCGGCTGCGTCTAGAGGAGATGGAGAGCAGACTGGTTGCTGCTGAAAGCGCGGCTGCCGCTCCCGTCAAGAGTGTGTCTCAGCGAGAATCCGAGCTTCAGGCACAGGTCCTCAAAACCTATCACTTTCATTCACTCCCGCATTACAAAGCCCTTTTCACCCAGCAGTCTTTCATTCATTGAAAATCTTTAAGAGCATCAAAACTGTCTATAAAAGTGGAATGGATGTCAGGTGGCGTTCCTGAACTCGGTGATAGTGGACCAGAAGAAAAAGAACGACGAGCTGAAGGCCAGCAATGAGATTCTCATGCTCAACAAGCTTCCTGATCTTGGACTCAATGCGTTTTCTCCTCTCTTCTTCGCCCCTTCCCTCCCCAACTCCAAAGTTGCTCCTCAGAAACGGCCTTCCAAAATCTGCCAAGAAACCTCCGCGCCTGTACTGCGACATTTGTGAGGAATTCGACCTACACGACACCGACGATTGCCCCATTCAAGTCTCGTCCCCTTTTGTCTTCCTATTCCAATCATCAACTAGGCTGTTGGAGGGCGGGGATGGTGGGGTGACGTCAGCTACGCCACTTCTTTCAACTCCCAGGAAGTCGGAGGAGGATGGCCACAGCAAACATAAAGCTGAGCGTCGTCTCGTCCGCCCCTACTGCGACAATTGCGAAGGTTCCTTCGCTATTTCAGTTCACAATAGGCCAGCTCCACGCATTCTCCTTTTCCAGAGTTCAGTCATTGGACAGCTGAGTGCGATCATGAAACTTTCTGAAATCGGATAATAGGCGAGTTCAAGCCCACTTCCTCGGTGCTGGCGAGATTAGTTGCAGCTGCGAAAGTTTAAAAATGTTGGTATTACAACTGGGCTGCTTAAGTGCTCGACCAAGTGTGCCTTCTTTTTCAATCCTGTAGCAGTGTTTTATGGCATCTGGTACAGTGAAAATGTGCAAAGGTGTGTGCAGCTTTCACCTTTGAGTGAGTTTCTCTGTGTTCGTGAACTGTTCATGCATGATTCGCGAGGCGAAATTTATCGAGTTCTTTTCAATTAGTAATTTAGTGATCCCTAGTGCTGTTGCAAATATGTGCTCGACGTGACAAGCCAGAACCAATGCTCATATATTAACTGGCATCTCACTTCATAAAATTAAAACAGCCGGATTTAAATATAATAATTTTAATGAGGAAAAACGACAGCTTTAAATATTGAGAGAAAAATTAAAAGAAGATAACAAAATAAATTTTGCATTTTCGATTTTCGATAGCTCAAATTTAAGAGATTTCGATAGCTCGATTTAAGAGTGAAAATCTCCGAAAAGGGTTTTGGCCGAAAATTTTAAAGCGAATTTTATATTTTTTCTAGAACTAAATCACTGTAAAACTACGAGCAGTCGAATTTTTGAAACAGTGAGACGGCAAATTTAATTGAGGCAAGTTTTTTGTAAAATTGATTTTGTAATTTATAAATCTTCAGATTTTATAGATTAGCCATAACGTAATCAAGCTTTATATAGTGTAAAGAATTCGATGCATATTCTATGCTTGTTTTGTTGCGCTGAAAATCGCGGAAAAGAAAGATGTGATCATAAAGTTTCCAGCAGCTGACAAATTAGTCGATGGTGGAGCTGGGAACTGAGAAAGTGCGTGACTGCCCCAATTACAGGGGTGGGTTAGGCAAGGAGGCAAAAGAAGAGTAAGTGGCTAAAAATGGTACCAGATTTGGATTTGGCTTGCCGATGTTACCAGATATAATTCATTTTCAGATCGTTGTATACAAAATGAAAATTGACTTGCATTAACAGTCTCCGGTCTCCCTATCATTTTTCTTGTCATTGCAAGAATACAAATCTTCAATGGCCATGGCTAAGAAACGAGATAAGCAATAAAGGTAAGCAATGTTTTACTGTGGTTGTGTGCAGGTGGCTTAGCCGAGATAAGATCAGGCAATATCCTATATAAGGAGAAACAAGCGACTGACGACGACAGAGACACGAAGGAATAACGATTAACTGGAGGGATGCAACGACGGGGCTTCTTTCTTTGTAACCTTTTTCCCAGTAGGGCTTGATTCTCAGCTCCTTGTTGTCCATCACATGACAAGGATAGACAATGGGAACTGTGAGACTTGCCCTCTGGGAAAGAGCGCACTGCTGGACTTCTTTCCACTTGGGAATTGGAAGAGTGTGCATGGTGCTTGACCGTCCCCTTGAAAGCGAGGATGACTCAAGATAGGCCAGGATTCAAGAGTGTCGGCCCCCACAACTTGCACAAATAGTGGGGTGCGCCGTCACTCTGGTCATGCACCTGCATTGATGCCTTGGCACATTCTTTCCAATCTCCCTTGTGCGAGATCTTCATGTCCAGCGCCACCTTCTCCATCTTCGCACCTTGAGTGCACAAGCTTTAACCAGATCAGTCTTTTCTTGGGGCAAGTCAAGGAGAACGCCAAACTTATCACATTGCTGGTGGCCCTTTGGGGAGGCTGCTTGCAGCCCATGGAAACCTACGATTGTGCTTGGCCTTGCCTGTCCTGCTTTTTAGCCTTTCTTCTGAATTGAACACCTTAGAGCCAAAATTTGCCATCCTGGATATTGGCCCCCCTATAGGGGGGCTGTATGGGGTGAAACATTCCTGAAAAATCTAGCAAACAAGGTATTCTCGGCTGTTGCCAAGAGGTGCGCGGCCTTGTCCACCACGTTAAGCAATGAAATAAATGAAGAAAAAGCATTGTTTATCAAACAACATTAAATAAAATTTTCATGGGTCTAATTTTGGTTTCTGAGGCATTTAATGCGATTTAATAAATAATAATAAAAGTTAAATGCAATTTTTCGAAAATATTTCGAATTTTATGGTCTTCATTTTGGAGGTTTTTTGACCATAAATCAAGAACCAATCAAAATGGCGTCGATCGCAAAAAAACGCCCCGAGCCACCACCCATACGGACCTTCATGCAAAAAATCAGCCCATTTCGTTGAGAAACCGCGGAGTACGGTCTGTTCACACACACATATATATATATACTAGTAATATGGGTCAGTGGCCGCGCTTCGCGCGGCCACACTTTTCATTTCTTCATACCATATGAAGTCTTCAGTTTCTTTTTTCTTCATTAAAATGCATTGGATGGAGTCTGTTTTTTATTTGTTGAAAAGAAATTAATTCTATAATTCAGCAAAAATCGAAATTTCAAATTGCACCAGTTTTGGAACATCCATGATCAGAAGGACAAATTACAGATCAATGTCTGTTAGCATCGCATTCAGTCAATGGGACATCTGAATTTGAACAGCTGCATATCCTTACTAATGAATAATACCTTGCAGCATCAGGTCACTGAGTAGGGCCAAAATCGCAAAAATACACTTTACTCATTGGCATTTTTGTATATTTTAATTTCATTAAAGTTAAAAAGTAAATAAATGGCCTTGCACAGAAATGTTTTGCCTTGAATTGAAAAAAAAGTCCGACAAGAAAAGTCAAAAATTGAAGGAGCTAGAGCAAAGTAAAGTTAAAAAAGACCTAAAAATGGCAAAAATTGAAACGTTTTCACTCATAATTTACTATTAAGGAAAAACTGCGAGGACTTCCCTCGATATTTTGGAGAACTGACTGAGATTTATCCAAAAAGCTATCATGTGCTAGGATTGTGTTAGAAACCATACGGCGCCAAGGCCATCCCGAAAATGGCATCACCCGTATTATATAAGATAACTGGTACCATCGGCAAGCCGAAATATAGCACTTTTCTTCTGAAAAAATCGATTGCCCCGAGTGTAAAGCCAAAGAAATTGCCCTATTACTAGTGAAATCTGCTTGTGAGGCATTTGCATTTTGTTTTCGCGCGCAGTTCCAGGGCTCTTTTCATGCGCGCTCAAACAAAATGCAGGTGACACAGCAGATTTCACTAGTAATAGGGCAATTTCTTTGGCTTTACACTCGGGGCAATCGATTTTTTCAGAAGAAAAGTGCTATATTTCGGCTTGCCGATGGTACCAGTTATTTCCTCAACTTTAAAAGCATTCAATAATATTCCATTAGTAGTAGATCAATTTTGTTGGCTTTGTACTCGGGGCAGTCAATTTTTGGGAGAAAAGAGTTTTACTCTTGGCTTGCCAATGGTACCAGATATTTCCTCAACTTTAAGCATACAAAAAATAAAATAAAAAAATTGATATTTTATTATAAAAAATAATTATTAACAAAAACCAAATATTTGCTAGTAAAAAAAAATAATTGTTAATAAAATGAAAAATTTAGAACCCAATAGGCTCAGCGAAAAGTTAATCATCTTACCACTACACCACAGGGGCGCATGGATTAAGCTAGGAAATAGCCTATTTTTAATGCACAAATCTGCGCAGTTGAAGACCCGAGGGAAGGGGATGGGGGATGAAATGAATACCTACACCCGTTCATGGAGTAGATGCGAAGAAGGGAAGGGAAGGGAAGAAGGGAAGAAGGGAAGAAGGGAAGGGAAGGAGTTCGTGCGGCACTTTTGTTTGCAAATTTTCAAAGCAAAGGAAGCCATATTTTGCTAATTTTCGCGAGTACCCCCCACAATTCAATGTTGTTCTTTCCAATGCTGCAAAAATCTCATCAATTGGTGCAGGCAATGTTGAGAAAAACGCTTATCAGTTTCAAGATCTGGCAATAACCCTCAAAACATACACCTGGGTCGAAAAGAGGGGCTGGGCGCTGACACTCCGCTAAAGCTCCGTTCGCGCCAGCCCAATATGCGGAATGACGGACGAAAAATAGGGTAACAGCTTAAGCGGGCCTTGGCCGCCCGCCGCTTCGGGCAGGGCGCCAGAGCTCCTCCGGCCTCCGGGCACAAGTGCTACGGCCCCTACGCTTCGCCTAGCATGCTTCGCATGCTAGGCTACGCTCCGGGGCCTCCGCACCCATGCCCTCCGGCCTACGGAGCTCTGACTGCCCTGCCCTTCGCGGGCTGTCTGTCATAATTGCAACACAGAACACTTGGAACACTTGGAACACTACTGGAACACTTGGAACACTTCAATTTTAGCCATCTTAAATGGAACACCAGTACTTGGCGGTGGATAGTTAATGTTCTGGGCATGGGAAGTCCATGATTCCACCTTGCTACAATAAAACTAAGTCTTCGCTTGCTCCCACAGGTGGAATTTTTAAGAAATGTGCAGTATTAGTTGTGCTAGATAAGTTTTTCCGAAAAAAGTCATTTTGGAACACAAGAAGTGTTCCAATTTAGCAAAAATTAGGTGGAACACAAATCAAAAATTTGACCCAAGTGTTCCAATTAGATGGACGCTTTTTGGAACACTTCATAAAACTGCCTCTTAAGAAACGTGTTCTTAATAGTGAGTGTTGTAGGAGATGGAGGAGCATGCCCGACTGATGGCAAATAGTTTGTGTGATAATTATGTTTATTTTATTGTGATTGGATGCAATGGTTTGGAAATAAGTTTTATTTAATATTAAAATTAAAAACAACGTTTTTGGCATATTTGCTTTTTGCTTTGCATGCATAGGGGTCAAGCGTGGCAATCTATATTTTTCAGGTCAGTTTCCATTTTCTCCTATTTTTAGTTTCCATTTGCTCAGCACTGCTTGGCAAACGATGCAATGTTATATCTATTCTAGTCGATTTTTTTGGATAAAGGCCTGAACTTGACATCAAACTCAAAAAAAGCAACAGCACCCTACGTTGAGCGAATTTTTGAAAAAGCAGTAGAAGCAAATGCACCAAACGGCAGAAAAACGATTAAAAACAACAATTTGTCATGTTGATGGAGCAGCAAGAATTTGTCATGGTGATGGAGCAGGAGTCACTTGGTAAACCAAAACAAGACAAAGAGAAGAGTGGAGGCTGGGGGACCTTTAGTGTGCGGGAGAGAGTTCGGGCGAGGCTGAGATGGGTGACTGGGGATCGTGGGCTGAAGAGGAGGTGGAGCTGAGGAGGATGGTGGAGAAGGAGCTGTGAGAGGGCTCCCCATCGCCTGCATCTTCCTCCACGATTTCTTCTTTCACCTCCACCTTGCCTGGATTTGTGTTCCTAATTGGACAACCAAAAATGGAACACTCAAGGAAATTGAGGAAGTAGAGTGAAAGGAAAGTGGGAGAATGTATGAACCTGTCTTTGAACTGAGGCTGTGGATGAGGGGCGAGGTGTACGTGGAGCACTCCTTCTTGGCAGCCTTGTTGTTCCGCCACTGCTCCATCGGAAAGTTTTCACCGTCCTCCCGTTCCTCCCCCACATCCACCTTGCCTGTATTTGTGTTCCACATTGTACAACTAAATGGGAACACTACCACGAAATGAGGAAGTAGATTTGAAGGATAGTGATAAGAGGACGAACTTCTCTTAGGGCTGAGGCCTTTGAGGGGTGGCGAGGAGTCCATGGAGCGCTGTTGCTTGCTGGCTATCATTTTGCGGGCGGTGCTCTTCTTTGGGAGCAAGGACTGGAGCTCGAAGACGATCTCCTGCATCTTCTCAACTTCGTCATCTATGTGGCTCATGTCTTAGCAAACTCCATCGACAGCCTGCTTGACATTGTTCAGACTGTCAATATATGCCCTTCAATTGTAAGGAAAAGAAAAGAGTTGGTAGGAACCAGAAGAATAAGTCAGCAAATAAAAATAAGAAGAAGTAAAGAAACAATGCAAAAAATAAGTCATTTTCAATGTCATTTCAAATCTGAGAATTGAGTTCATGCCCTTGTTTTTATGATTTTCATTTGATTCAATGGACTATGGCATGCTGTGTGCCGAAAACAATGTGTTCCACTTTGGCAATGCCTTAGTTGGTACACTGCTGGAAACTATGTGTTCCACTTTGGCAATGGCTTAGTTGGTACACTGCCGTAAACTGTGCTATACTTTGGCTTAGAAAAATTTATGTTGTTTTTCTTAAAATAGGGTTGGGTTTATTCATAGCCATCAACTCAAAAGTGAAGCATGGGGCAATGTGAAAGAGACATTGGCAAAAATTGGCGCAAATGGAAGGCACTAAACCAGCAACTAGAATTTGGTCAATACGTGACTTTGATGCTAAAGCAAAAAATTGTGAGACCTTTGCACGATGAGTCTGGGTGAATAAAGACATCTGCAACAATCAGCCTACTAAAACCAAACAACTGGGTAATTTGCTTTTGCGCCATAACAATTTCAATTTCTAAAGAGACTTAGTCGATCAGATACAAAAAAGAGTTAGCAATCATAATCCATTTTAACAAGGCCATCGAACTTTGTAGAATGAGAAGAATGAAAGTGGGAGGCCTGGGAGGGGCAGATTGGAGGTAAAGTGTACCTGCTTCACGCCGTAGGCGATGAGAGATGCGTAGGCAAAGGCGTAGATGGCGCAGGCGTTGGCTGCCGGACAGTCAGCATCATCCTCCGCCTTCTCCGCGCTGCTTGGTGGCCAGTTGTCCTCGATGGCCAGTAGCTGCTTGCTGATGCGGTGCCAGGTGTAGTGTTTGGGCTGGGTGCCGAGGAAGGCGGCGGCGGCCAGGATGAGCTTCCTCCACATGGAGATGGACATGGACAGGAAAAGGCGTTGGCAGTGAGGATGGAAAAGAATCTTGCGAGAAGCATCTCCATGCCCACTATTAAGAGCATTATAAAATAAACATAGTTATCACACAAACTATTTGCCATCAGTTGGGCATGCTCCTCCATCTCCTACAACACCCACTATTAAGAGCACGTTTCTTAAGAGGCAGTTTTATGAAGTGTTCCAAAAAGCATCCATCTAATTGGAACACTTGAGTCAAATTTTTTATTTGTGTTCCACCTAATTTTTGCTAAATTGGAACACTGCTTGTGTTCCAAAATGACTTTTTTCGGAAAAACTTATCTAGCACAACTAATACTGCACATTTCTTAGAAATTCCACCTGTGGGAGCAAGCAGAGACTTAGTTTTATTGTAGCAAGGTAGAATCATGGACTTCCCATGCCCAGAACATTAACTATCCACCGCCGAGTACTGGTGTTCCATTTAAGATGGCTAAAATTGAAGTGTTCCAAGTGTTCCAGTAGTGTTCCAAGTGTTCCAAGTGTTCTGTGTTCCAATTATGACAGACAGGGCCCTTGGCGGCAGGCGGCCTGCGGCCGCGCAAAAAATAAGATCTCGCAATAACCTTGAAAACGTACACCTAGGTCAAAAAGAGGGGCTGGGCGCTGATGGTTTGCTTAGCTCACTCGCGCCAGCTGAATTGGTTAATTGCCAAATAGCCATTTCTTTCTCAGCCAAATTTGCTATTTCTCAGCATACCCCATTTTTCAACCTTTCTACCCAAAAAAGTAATGTTTCAAATTATCCGGGACCAGTTCCACGCTGCGCCAAAAACTTAATAATTTGGGTTTTTTTAAAACAAAATAATGTGATAAAGTTCGGATAATTTTGGGACTTAATTTTTCAGAAAATCGTTTTACAAAAAGAATTAGTGATAAGAAGATTAAAATGTGAAGAAGGAAATGAAATGGGAAGGAGGGGCTGAGAGTAATGCATCTGTCCGAGCCAATTATGCTTCAGCCAGGTGCCTAGTCTCTCCTGCCCTCTGACACCCGCCCGCACCGCTAAGGCATTAATGCACGACACCCCCTCATCACCTTTCTCACTTCACGCCTCTTTTCATCAGTGAAACAGGAAGTTTGCAAAGGATGCAATGGGCAGTGCGGGTGAAGTGCTTGTTTGCGGTAAGATGTGAGAGAGAGGATGGCAGTTGGCGGCTGCATTGTTTCACTCCACGCTCACTTACCTCCTCTCTCCTGCCTTCGCCACCCACGCCCCCTCCTTCCCCCTCCTTCGCTCTCACAAACAAGCACCCTCTCCGATAGAGCTAGGCTGGAAAAAGGCATTGCTCCCACTTCTCTCCAGCCCTGCGGCCTCGAGGCCAGCACGTAAGACGAGGCCTACGCTCTGGCGCTTAGCTCATTTCCGACTTTCGTTTCCGCAATTTCCCGCCTATTTACAACTGCAAAAGCCAGCAGCCCCTACGAATTTGCTTTCACTCGTGGGCAATGAAGGCAGGCGCGGAAGGAGTTGGCAAAGCTGGGATCCCCGAGAGACATTTGGAGAGCGTCTGCTCTGCTCCTCCTCCACCCCCTCCCTCCTCTAAGGTCTAACCCCAAGACCCCAGTCATATCGGAAGCTCTGTCTTCCTCTCCACCCACCAGCCTCCTTTTCCACCACATTCCCCAAATGCGCCTCCTTCCCTATTCCAGGCCCTCCTAGCACCTCTTTTTTCAGCCCTCCAACGCAATGCCTCATTTCATGAAAGCCCACCCAACAGCTGGCTTGATTATCATTTTGGGCCCATCTGGAAGAAAGGGTGCGTTGTTTGAGGGAAGGGGAAAGGAAAGGGTGTGTGTAAGAGGCGTGGCCAGGCTTGGCGGGGAGAGAGAGGAGAGGGGTGCAGATGTGCCGGAGGGAAAGGAGGGAGGGAGGGCTGCTGGGAGCAAACTTCTCTCCCTCTCTCCCGGCGCCTAAAACTCAGGCGGCTGTTGTAAATGCGCCCAAGCTCGCCAGAAGCCCCCCACACCCACCAGACCTCAAAGCCCCTCCATTCCTGCACACCCCACCCAGCCCGCTCAATAATGCCCCCACTCGAAATACGCTTCTCCCCCTCCGCCAATATCCAAGCTCCCTCACATCCGCCCGCGTCTGCTTCATAAGGCTAGGGAAGTGGGTGCTTTTTTGGGGCCTGGCAGAGGTGGAGGAGGGGCTTTTGAAAAGGGCGGAGTGGAGGAAGCGGCCTGGTGGCCTGGCCTGGGCGTGAAGAGTAGGTGGGCAGGTCCGCGTATTGTTTGTCTTCGCCGCACCGCCGCCTTTTAGTCATCCACCCTAATTCCAGCCTTCTTCTATCAGGCCTCCTAAGACATCATCGGCCATATCCGGTTGCGGGTTTTGTTTTTTCACTCCGCTCACTTGGCCAGATACTTAGTCATAGCTGCAGCTGTTGCCGCCCTCTCAGTGAAGGCTCGTGAGTTTTGTTTACTTTTCCCAGTCCTGTTAGCGCGCATGTATTTTTTCGCTGTTTTCCGACATGAAATGATGAAATTGTGAAGGAGAATGAATGGGGTGATAAAGTTGGCTTGGTTGGGGCTGGTGTTGGGTGTGGTGAGGGGGTTCAATGTGGACGTGCGGAGTCGTTTGGTGCACCAGGGCCAGCGCGGCACTTGGTTTGGCTACTCCGTCGCCATCTACAAGGATGCTCGTGAAGTCTGGTACTCACTTCAACACTCTTTCTCCTCTCTCTCCTCCAGTGTCTAGAGGTGGTTGGAGGTTGTTGACGGGAGCCCCGAAGGCGCAGACGGGGCAGGACGGAGTGAGACGCGGCGGCGCCGTCTACCGATGCTCCGTCTCCAACCCCGCTTGCTCTGAGATCATGTTTGACGCCACTGGTACATTCAGCAGCTCATGCCTTCTGCAGCTCTTGAGCGACAGATTTGGGTTTGTTAGGGCACACGAAGGCCTTGAACGGCTCCAGTCTGGTCCAGATCGACTCCAAGTCGGAGCAGTGGTTCGGGGCCACTGTGCGCACCTCTAAAAAGGGTGACGCCGTTGTGGTATAGTCTCTCTCGTCTATCCTGTGCGGGGACGAGGGGGTTATTTGGGGGTGGGAATAGGCATGCGCTCCCCGCTACACCTACTTCTACTCCAAGTTCGACAAGAAGGAGCCCGTCGGCACCTGCTACTACGCCAGCAACGGCTTCAACAACATCAAGGAGTTTGCGCCCTGCCGCCGAGAGCGTATGCCTTTTTTAGTCCTGCATCAGCCAACACTTCCAAGACCCAGAATAGAGGCCTGAAGAGCTGATAGCTTGCTTCTAGAGCCGCATCGGGATGCTAATGGGGTGCTGCGGATTTCAGCCATGTGGGGCTATCATCGTCTTGGTTTCTGTATGAGCGGCTTTAGTGCCGTCATCACCGAGGTAAGCACCCTTCTCTTCTTCCCTCTTTCCGCCCTCCCCCCTTCCCCTTCCCACCTTCCCCTAATCCACGCCCCTTTCAGCACCCATTCACTCGCACCACAGAGAGCATGAGTCGGTTCTTTGCCTAATCCTCCCTCCTTCCTGCCCACTAAACACCACTTTCTCCACGCAGGTCTTTTGCCCAAAGTCACAAGGATGATGAGAGTTTGCTCACTCAAAGCACCCGCTGCGCATTTCTAGCCAAGAGTCTTGAGTGAGAGAAGAAGGTGGTGATTTTGCAGCGTGAGGACAAGCTGTTCCTGGGCGCTCCGGGTGCCTGGTACTGGCAGGGTGCCCTGGTAGTTCAGAGTGCGCAGGACCAGGCCGACTTTCGCCGCACCGAGGAGGGACCCTCCTCTGATGACGACACCTACCGAGGTACACCCCTCCCACACACCCCACATACACTCCCCTCACAACCAGACTTGGGGGGCATGAAAAGAGGCTTTTGGAAAAGGCGCAGGAAGTGGCAGTGCTAAGGTGCCCTGAATGTCTTATTGAGAACAGTGAACCCTTAGAACCTTAAGAACCTTAGTGTGAACTCTAAGAAGCCTTTGTTTTGCCACCTTATTGGGAACCCTTCTATTTAACATACTGCTGCTCGGGTTGATGGCATGCTAAAATCGCATTTCCATCTCTCCTCGATTGCCCCAAGTCTGCTGCTTCAGGCGCAAGTGGAATTTTGCATTTTGAAGCAGTACATCGGGCGCTACAGGACTTTTAGTGAAAAAAGTCGAAAAAGAACCTTATTGGTGTTCACAGTAGGGTGATATTATTAGGAACTTTAATGAAATTTTTGCGCTTTGGGTTCTCATTAGGTTGAATTAAGTGGGAACCCTATAAGATTCCTATAACATTTGTAGTAAGTGCTCCCATTAATATGCACCAATTGAGAACACTGGACAAAAATTTTTACTTACTGTTCCTTATAAAATCACCTAATGTGAACACTATATAGTGTTCTTTTTGGACTAAATTCACTGAAACTTCTGTAGCACATTCATTACTGGATGAAAATTGAAATTTCCAACTGCCCCGGATGCAGGAGACTTGGGGCTATCGATGACAGGTTGAAACTCCGTTCTAGCATAATGTCAACCCGAGCAGGAGTATGTTGAGTAGAAGGGTTCTCAATAAGGTGCAAAAATGAAGGGTGCTTAAGGTTCCAACTAGAGTTCTTAGTGCTCTAAAGGTTCACTGTTCTCAATAAGACATACAGCCGCTAAGGTGGGGGGAGGGGGGCAGGACGGCCTTCGCGGTCTATTAGCATAACACGGGAATCATTCATGAGCGGGCCTCAATAGCCACTGTCTTTCTCCTCTCCCTCCCTTTTCACGCCCTGCTTTTGCTTCTACCTTCAAAGTCAAAGTATTTTATCATGCCACAATTATTAAACAATCGAGGCTATTTTCAGGCAATGCTTTAAAACAACTGAGGTTTTATTTTGAGGATGGCTCGAAAATCTGAAAGAAGAATGTTGGAATTTTATAGCAAACTAGTTGAGCATAACAAGATTTCCTTTCTAGCAGGACGGGAGAAGACAGACAAACAAGCAGAAACAGGATCAGGAGGAGGACAGGGTGGGGATAATAGAGGGAAGAAGCTAGCCGGGTGAGGCTGGGGACAAATTTGGGGGTCGTTAGGCACTAGGCCGCTTCATGCAAGCAACAATCCAGTCTTGGCTTTGCCCAGATTGCGGTCTCCTTGGGGAGGGGGCCTGGGTAATGGAAGCTGGCCACTGAGACCCTTTTCAAACGCTCTGCCCTGCTCCCAAGCTCTCCTATTGATCACCCAACAATTCACACGCTCTCTTCTCACGCTGTCAAGGAAAAAATGGCATTTGCACACGCCTCTCATCCCTGGGCGGGAAGATGAATGGGCTTCGCTGAATTCCCAGCAGACAGCTAGGATGATAAATGAGCGGGAAGCAAAAGAGGCGAAAGAGGAAGAAGGGGTGCTGTGGTTGAAGGCTATTCGATGGCATCGGGGGAGTTCAACGGAGACGGTGTGGAGGATGCGGCGGTGGGAGTGCCACGCGGAGGGAACCTCACGGGCATGGTTTCCCTCATGACCCACCAGCTGGGCTTCATCAAGAACCTCACCGGGAGCCAAGTCGGCTCCTACTTCGGCGCTGCCGTCGCCGCCGGGGATCTGGATGGCGATGGGTCCTTAGAGCCTCCTCCACCATCCTCCCAACTATAGACTGCCTCCGCTGGACAGGCTGGACGATGTGATAGTGGGGGCGCCGCTGTTCACGGGGCGGAAGGAGGAGAGCGAGGGTGGGAAGGAGGGAGCAGAGGCGGAGAAGAACCGCTTCGAGGTCGGACAGGTCGTCGTCTTCTTCCAAGGACTGGACGTGAGCCATTCTTTGGAGACTGGTAAAGGGTGCAGAATGGAAGGGAGTGTTCAGAGGCAGTTCGATAAGTCGGTGACGCTGGAAGGCTTCAAGTCCTACTCCCGCTTCGGCTACGCGGTGGCAGCAGTGGGAGATCTGAACGGCGACAACTTTGGAGACTTCGTGGTGGGGGCGCCGTACGACGGAGTGGACGGGAAGGGCGCAGTCTACATCTACCACGGCAAGGCTGGTGGAGTGCGCAAGAAGCCTGCCCAGGTCTCTCCTTTTTATGAATAGGGTAAGAATAAGAGAAGGATACAAATTTTCATTTGTTTTGATTTCACTTCAATCATTGCTAGAAAAGAATAAAAGAGGAAGCAAAGAAAGATATAGATAATCTACGCGGAGGATGTGGAGCGGGACATGCGGACGTTCGGGTTCTCCCTGGCTGGTGGCAAGGACATCGACGGCAACGAATACCCCGACATCTACGTCGGAGCCTACGAAACTGCCAAGGCTGTCATGTTCAGGTACCTTCTTTTCATCTCAAAGGCATAATTGGGATGCAAGAGGAAGTATTTAAGGACAAAGCCGGTGGTGTCAGTGACGGGAACGGTGAAGGTGACGCCGAACATCATCAGCCTGGACGAGAAGCTCTGCGAAATCTCCGGCACCTTCTATCCCTGCGGCAAGTTCCACCTCTGCGCCGAGTACACCGGGAAAAATGCACCCCAGAATCTCGGTCTCCTTTGCTTCTTCATACTGAAAATTAGGTAATAAAGGCCTGCTAATAGATCTGGAGCTGCTGATCAGCCTGGATGCGGAGAAGGCGGGGCTGAATGGACGCGCGCTTTTCCTCGCCTCCGATCTCAGTCGCCTATCTGTTCGCGCCCCGATGGGCAAAGAAAGCTCCTGGTGCCAGTGGTACGACTTCTACGTCAAAGTCTCCCTTGCCTTATAACCCTAGTTGGCCTGAGAAGAAGAAAGCTGGTTCAGAATGGGATCCGGGACAAGCTGAACCCGATCGTGATCCAGGCCAACTACTCCATTGTAGAGCGCGGACGACGCGCCTCCGACCTTTCACCCGCACTCGACCAACATGTACCTGGCGCCATCGCTTCCAAGGTTTTCCACATTTTTATAGTTTTCCTCTTCCACACATCAACCTTCCTTTCAGGTGGAGATTGCCAAAAACTGCGGCCGCGACAACATCTGCATCCCAGACCTTCAAATGGAAGCCACAGTGTTCGTCCATTTCCCCTGCTCTGTGTGTGTAAGAAAGGGCCAATATGCTATCATGGAGGTGTATTGATCATTTAGTACGCATTATCGGGTGCTTTATTCTCGAAGATGCCATATTGCAGGGACAAGGAGACCTTTGTGATCGGGGCAGACGACAGCCTGAATCTGGAGGTGAAAGTTCGCAACAACCGTGAGGACTCCTTCGAGTCCCAGTTCTTCCTCTCCGTCCCACCCGGCCTCGAGTACATCGCCTACAAACGCCTCTCCAAGGTACCGCGCAACCTCTGCGCACTGCAGTCTGGAGAGGAGAAGATTGGCAGGGCCTGGCAGTCACCTGCAGCACTCCGGTGGACTTCGAGGCGGGAGACAGCGACCTCCCCTACGTCTTCACCTGCGACATCGGAAACCCACTGCCCAAAAACAAAGAAGTCATCCAAGGCCCTGCTGGAATCGCTCGAAAGAAGGATGTGTCCATTTGAGGTGCACTTCAAGTTCGAGTTCTCCACGCGGAAGGTGGACACGAACATGGGCTCGATCAAGCTGAAGATGATGGTGAACAGCACGAACGCGGAGGACGAGGACACCCTGGGCGACAACGAGGCGGAGATCCTGGTCCCCATGGAGGTGGAGGCCAACATCGTCCTCGCCGGCGCCTCCCGCCCCGACCAAATCACCTACGCCAAGTCCGACGAGAAGGCCGTCCTCAACTTCGATACCGACGCCGGGCCCATGATCTCTCACATCTACGAGGTCCTTCTTTCTTCCAGCCCCAGCTAGAGCCAGTGGGAAGGGTAGCTGAGCTTGGCAGGTGCGTAACCAGGGACCGTCGGCCATCCGTCGGGCGGTGCTGGACATCTACTGGCCCAGCTTCACTCAGAGCGGCGCCAACCTCCTCTACCTTGTGGACGACCCCGAGACTCAGGGCAACGTCATCTGCTCCATCAAGCAGCAGGCCAACGTCAACCCCGACTCTCTCACTGTCACCCTTCGCCCTTCCCCTCCTCTCCTCCTACCCCACTCACCTGGCCCCTTTGCAGATTCTGGAGCGGCGAACCAACTCGTCCAACCTCCGTCTACGCCTGCGTCGACAGGCAGAGGGAGAGGGAGGCGAGTTCTCGGAGACGGCGGCGAGTGCGGGGCGAGGCTTCCGGACGCTGGTGAAGAAGATGAAGGAGTTCGGCTCCAGCCTCGACTACACCGACTCCGTGCGCCGCCTCCGCGTGGACTGCTCTGAGATGGCCTGCACCCACATACACTGCGAGATCCCCGGCCTGGAAAACAAGGAGAAGCTCCTCGTCAAGGTCAACTCACGGCTATGGGTCAACACACTCGTCCAAGGTCCCGCTTTCTCCTCCCCGCTCTTCTAGTGCCCAAAAGAGGTGGATTTCTTTGCAGATGCCTTCTATGATGCAGCGATATCTTCGGTAGCCATAGCCAAAGTGAGCGAGCTTCCCTTCGAAACCCCTGCGAGTCTTCAGCTCCCTATCAAGGTTCCTCGCATTCCCTAATCAGCTGTTAGACGGGAAGAGTGTTGTGTGGATTGAAGACGGAAGTGGTGACGACGATGGTGAACCCGAAGGACATCGAGAGCGTGCGTCGCTCCATTCCCTTCTGGCTCATCCTCATCGCTGTCCTGGCCGGCATCACAGCCCTCATCCTTCTCATCCTCCTCCTCTGGAAGGTCCTCTCCTCTCAGCACTGCCTATTCTCCGAGGATGTGAGGAATGGAGTGGCTTTGAGCTTGGCTTCTTCAAGCGCAATCGGCCGCCGCGGGGTCAGGCGGATGTGAGCCGGGCGCCGGAGGGCGAGCACTACGGATTCGCCGGCTCCCCCTACGCCTACACTGCACCCGCTTCTGCCTATGACGATGCCAAGTATGGACAGCGTCTCTAGACCCCTTCTCCCCTTCTTTCTCCCTCCCTCAGGGCTCCACCCCCGCCCTCCAATCTCTTCGCCTCGCCCTGCCACAATTCTCCGCCTTAGATTTGGTGCTATCTTCTGCTCGCCTTCTCGGATAATCTTTGTTGTTAGGCAGCTAGCGGAGTAGATCTTGCCATACTCACTGCTTCTCCGCTTTTGCTGAGATCATCCTAGTCCATGTGATATTATTCCACTGCGCATCTTTTCCTCTCTCCTATTTTATCAGAGTTTATTCTGCGCAATAATGGACTAAAATATGCCAACGTGAAATTTTTTCCTTATTACCGACTAAAAAGTCGTTTTGCACCATTGAGCCAAATCACATCCTATGTGTTTATTTCTAAACTTTTTGGCTCGAAGAAATAAAATAAAGGTAGCTTTGTTGTAATAGTAGAAACATCAATGTACGAGTTTTGGTGGGAGTCTTTTTGGTGGGAATTAAAAACATTTCCAGCAATCATTAAAAGCAGATTTCAAGGATTCAAGGAAAGGGAAAGGAAAGGGTGCATATGTTCAATATTTTATTCCAAAAATTGTACAAAATATGAAAATAAACATGATTCAACACTTATAAACTACAATTTGATATCTTCAGCATGAAATTTGAACAATTTGTGGGGCATCTTCTTCCAGCTGAAAGTCCCAGGAAAATTTGGCGCTTAGGTAGGCTCGGAATTTGGCCGCCTTGCTCTTCAACCCCGCATCCACGTCCCCCGCGTCTCCCAAATTTGCGAACAAACTCCCCAAGTGTTTCGTCAAAAAGTTGTCCTGCAATTCTCCTCTTTTTCACCATATTTATCGTTAAAGTAGCGCATAGTGTAGTCATTGAAGTAATGGAGCTTTGGAGGGGCAAAAAGATGCAATGGGACCCTCATGGAGAGTATATGCATTGAACAAAGAAGGTGGCTAAACCTTGGAGACAATGTCGACAAAGAGGTCAGCAGGGCATTCCCTGAGCTGGTAGTAGAGGACGTCGAGTAGGCGCTGGAAGAAGCCCGCTCGTTTCTCCACTGCCGCCTCAGATGCACACACCACCGCCAGCATCTCTTTCCAATGCTCGAAGGCCGAGTACACCTCAACTCTCCTCCAAAATATACCCCGCCCTCCGATCAGGAAAAGAACCTGGCCCAGCAGTAGGGTGAGGAAAGCAAACTGGAGCTCGCCCAAGAAGTCCGTCTCCCCCTCCGCCCCTCCCAACATCTTCTCCAACTGCTCCGAGCGATCCATCCAGTGGACACTCAGATCCCGTCCCAGCTCACCGCTTTTCCTGAATCTATGCAGCCTTTGCTCCCGTTCCTCAATCTTGAATCTAAATAGGACCTAGCAACTGGAGGAATGGCTCGGAAACGAAGCTGGTGCCCTTCGGATACCCTCATTATGGGCAGACCTTCGGCGTCACGATAGCGCAGTCTGAAATCATGCCCCTCTGATGCTTGGCGAAAAAATAAGCGATCGTAGGGGTAGGCTGACCTTTGGGGGTGCTCTCGATCGACGCGGCTGGGAGCCCCATGGAGTGCGGTGTGCTCGAGGGTGGTGAGTGCGCACTGGGCACTGATGCGGCCGCTCTCGGGGACGAGGCGAGCCAGGAGCTCAGGGCGGAGACAGTCCGAAAGACTGAACCACGTCCGAAGGCCCTGGTAGGGGTAGGCCCCCAGAAAGGGGTCCAGCTGTTGTAGGCTCTGCCCATCATACTCCTCCGCCAGCACATCTCACAATCACGGCACATTCAGCATCAGAGGGATGAGGCTGGTGGGAGAGGGCAAACCTTCGTCGGTGGGGGACCAGCGACGAACGAGGACCTCTTGGGACTGGAAGTTGTGGAAGAATCCGATCCGCGGCACTACGCTTTTGTGTTTCACGTCGTTTATGCTGTAAGGGAATGATGTGGAAATGCGAAAGGGGGTTGGCGGAAAACCTGAAGTAGATGAAGTGGATGCCGGGTGGGATCATTTTGAGGCCACGGAATTTCTCGCCCACTCGCCAGCTTTGATAGTCGATGCCGAATTCGCTGCCCTCCGGAAAATCCAGAAAAACAAAGAATGCGCCCTCAAATCACCTACCATTGAGCATAAGGACACAACTGTGAGGGTATTGAAAGGAGACGGTTTCGAATAGTTGGCGAGCAGTAGCCTGATCCATGTCGGGGAGTGGCGGAGCAGAGGGTGGGGCCAGGTTAAGGCTGCCACCATCCTCTTCCGCTCCTTCCTCTGACACCACATCCAAACGAGCTTTCTTTGACATTCTCACCTTCTTTCCTCTTCCTGCTTTTCAACTGAACTTACTTATTCTGCTTCAATGTTTCTGCTTCATTTGCGCAGTTTTCGCATTTCCACAGGCGAGCCTTTCCTTGCACGGCTTACGGTAGGCAAGTTCGAACCAATTCGCATTGAATTGCTTGATAAATAATGGCATTTCCTGTGCCATGAGAATGTATGAGATGTATTTTTGAAACGTAAAGGGTTGTTATACTCTTGCTAGAGGAAAGTTGGCTTAGCGCAAGATCACTGGACTTTTGTTAGGGCGAAAAAGCGCACACTGCAAACGGAAGAAAAGCAAACAGTTGGAGTTGCTGCTAGACCAGAGGCCAAGAAGGAAATCAACGGGGTAGGACAAGGCATTTCTTTCCCAAAGCTCACATCGTCAGCTCCTGAAAACATTTCAATTTCTGTTCGCAAGTTCATGGGAACTTTCCAGCACCATTTTAGTGCTCAAAGTGAGATAGCTTGCTATATACTTTTCCTCAAATAATTACCACAACCAGCATTTGATGCTAATTTGGTACTCAATTCGAGGATAGTTATTATCTCTAGTTTAGCAATAAATAAAAAAGTTAAAACATAAGAGAATAGAGTGTAAAGAGGGACCATGATAGCATTGACGATGTCGTTGTCGGCGTTCTTGAGAGCGCGTATGGCCTTCTTGCGAGAGACGTTGGCCTGACTGATGACAAGTTCGATGTCTTTCTCCTCCATTCCGGTGGTATCCTCCTCGCCTGCCTCATCTTCGCTTTCCTCCTCCGCTGGAGTCTCCGCCACTCCTCCACCACCCCCGCCCATGCCTCAATTTATCCTTTCAATTTATTCAGCAATAGCATGATACTTCTAAAGTCTGTCTAGTTTCAAACATCTCAGATTCACATCCTCTTCATCGCATGGCTTGGAGTTGGATCTATTATCATCATCGATGTAAATGTGAACTAGACTAGACAATTAAAGTAGTTTTTACTGAAACATGGGATGAGTGAGTAAATGGAATGTGAAGGAACCAGGAGCCTCGGGGTTGAGACGTGCAAGGCGGTCGGAAGGCTCGAACTGCTTGGCGGCCTGAAGCTGGGCGTGCTGGCTCAGGTCCTCGATCTTGGCCTCTCCGAAGACGATGTAGGTGTCGGAGCCGGGGCTCTTGAAGACGTCGGGCTTGTTGATGACGAAGAGGATGTTCTTGGACTTCCGGATGCACACCCGACTCACCCCCTGCACCTGCTTCAGCCCCAGCTTCGTGAACAGCTTACGCGCCTTCTTCTCCGAACGACTCTGCTTCCCTCCCTTTCCAGACACCTGGGATGAGAGAAGGATGAGGGGGTGGAGGAATGAAGAATGAAAGGATGAGTACCTGGTCCTCGAGACCGGCGGCGGCGGCGACCTCCTTCTGCTCGGCGGAGAGTTCCTCCTCCAGCTCCGGCGGCCCCTCGTCCTCCTCGCTCTCCGACTCCTCGCTACCCCCCTTCTTCTTCTCCTCCTCCTTCATTCCCTCCCCGCACTCCTGCTCCGCGCAGCACTTCAATCATCCTTACGTCATCCCACTATCCAATGGCCAATGGCAAAGCAAAACCTTCTCCTTGGCGGTCTGGCTCGGCATTCTGCTGGCTGGGACTGTTGGTAGGTAGATTGAGAAGGGCTGGTGTAGTGGCTGTGTGTGGGCAGAAGCGAAGCTGCTGAGTCAGGCGCCTGGTGCAGAAAGAATGTTCGGGGGCCGCCTGCTAGGGCCCTTCAGCCTTCTTTCCTAAACCTATCACTACTCTGCGCGCAAGCTTACTCCTACAACCTATATATTTGTCATTTTCCCACATTTCTTGATCTCAAATTGGCTTTTGAGTGGCTCTGCGTGTAATCCTGCTCGAGAGGTCAGGTGTTACATCATTTATTTCATCAGATCTTAGAAAAATAATTTTTTCAGTGTAAAGGAGAAGTTGAGGAGTAAGCGGAGTATGGTTACTGTTGGCGAGACCCCCAACTTGCCTGCATCTGGGGAAATCTGGTCTTGCCGTACACTAGGCTTCCCGTCAAGCAGTTGCCGATGTGGTTTTCCCCACTGTCATCTCATCCCCCTTGCCCTAATACCCCGCGTCTTTCCCCTCCCCTTCATTCCCCCACTCCCTCCTATCCGCGCTCTCCTTTTTACGGGAATGCTGCGACCAGACTCGCTTCCTGTCACAGCTTGTCCCCCTCACTCTTTCTCCTTCTCTCCAAGCTCCACTGCCCCCGTGCACCAGGGCATTTCTCCTCATACAATCGACACATGTTGATCCTCTTAATTCTCGATATGAGGGAGAGGGCATGTCTTTCTAGGAGGACACGCGCTATTGCACTCTCTCAGAGCAGCGGCTCTTGTAATCCTTGCCCACATTCACGAACCCGCCCTTCATGTCAACGAGGGGGTTCTTCTATGACGCCTTACGCGTGTCACTTTAATCCGCTTACTCTCCTATATTATGACAGTAAATCTGCTGCTCAATGCTCGGCCTTTTAGGGGCCTAGATCATTCGTCAGCAGTTCCATATCAAGTGATATTAAAGAAGTTTTAATCAGATGGAAAGTGAATGCGTAGTTTAGTAGGTTTTAATGGAAAAATTCCAGCCCTCTTTTCAGCATCATTTTTTTCTTCCTCTTATTTCTTCTTTAGTAAATATGACAGAGATATTCTGCAACATTTCCATTAACAACATTTTTGTTAAGGAGAAAAAATATCATCTTCGCGTCTTTAAATAGCCAGCCTTTGTGTTTATTTAGCGATAAAGGGGGTCCTTTGTTTCCTTTTGGGAAGGGACTGTCCACGTGACCAGTAGGAAGGAAACGTCTGACAGTCACGGGAACTTCTTGTCGCATTTTTCCCCACGCCCCATTCGTATTGCACTGCTCCAGCCCCCCTCCGCCTATACTCCTAATTGAAGCAAAAGTTTCGTTGGCCCATTACGACGGCTGCCAGACGCCTGCCGCAAATCCTCGGCATCGGAAGAATGAGTCAGACAATGAGCCGCAAGCACCCGCATAATTTCGTCCCTTTCCGGGAGAACGACACCCACGAGGCCGAGATCTGCACCGGCGATGCTGCGCCTACCGCCAACCCGAAAGCCCCTCGCATCGCCGCCAGCAACACGCCAACCTCCGACAACACACAAACTCCCACTCGAGTAACCCTCTTCACCCTTGCCTCTCATCACCCTGGCTTCTTCCTCTAGGGGGCAATCCTGCACTGCCAGGCCTGAATAAACAAGTGATGTTTGTGTACAGGGCATGTAGTCTAGGCGAGTGGGTGGGTGAGGGGGCAGAAAAGGGAGGGTAGGAGATGGTGAACCTGGTTTTGAAGGGAGTGGCGAAGCGAGAGCGGGAGGCGCGCTCAATGTGGCGGTCGGCGAGTGCGGTGTGTCTGGACGTGGACTCGACGGTGTGCGTGGACGAGGCGATCGATGAGCTGGCGGCGTTCCTGGGGAAGGGGGAGGAGGTGGCCGCCCTCACCCGCCAGGCCATGAGCGACGGCACCTGCTTCCGCACTGCCCTTGAGCGCCGTCTCAATGTCCTCAAGCCCTCCCGCCTCCAGATACAGTCCTATCGCCGCCAGAACCCGCCCAAGCTCACACCCGGCGTCAAGTATGAGAGCTGAGAGATATGAGCTTGGAGAGATGAGAGAGGAGGAGATTGAAGAGAGCTGGTGGGGGAGCTGCAGAAGCGGAATGTGAGCGTGTTTCTGGTCAGCGGTGGCTTCACCAGCATCATTCTGGACGTCGCCCGTCTGCTAAACATCGACGAGGAGAACGTCTACGCTAACGTCATTCACTTCAATGAGGTACCGCCATTCCACTCACTGCCTCTTGGAAGTGGAAGGACATGCGAAGGTTTGATAGGCAGGGGAGTACGAAGGCTTTGACGAGAGTCAGCCTACGTCGGACAGTGGAGGGAAGGCCCGCGTGTGCCAGATGCTCAAGTCCAAGTTCGGCTTCGGCACGCTGGTGATGGTTGGGGACGGGGCGACAGACATGGAGGCCAGCCCACCCGCCGATGCTTTCATCGGATTCGGCGGCAACCAGGCATCATCATTCTGCCCTATTCTCTCCTTCTATCCTCCTACTCATATCCTGCTTGAAGGTGAGGACAGCAGTTAAGGCTGGCGCACCGTGGTACGTGACCTCGTTCAAGGAGCTCCAAGAAGAACTCCAGGCTCAAAATGGCATTCACTATTAATCAGGCACTGATTTGCTCAACGCCAATGTCCTTCATTCCACCCGTATGTCACAATCAAATCGCCTCATCCTGCTACTGGTAGGAGAAGATTGAGGGAAATAATAGGCGCGGATTACTGCATTTTCCATACATTAGCGCGTATCGTGCTAGGAACCGATGAAAGGACCTTGCCTTACCTCAAGTGATGAGCGCGATTCCCTATGCCCAAGTGCCTTTCTACTTCCCATAATACGCACCCTTCTGTTGTGTCAATCTCCTGTTGAGGGCAAAAAGGTAAATAATTCCAAAAAATGCAAAAAAAACAATAGCACTAAAATTTTATGTAAAATGTGAATGTCCTGGTAGTTTCTAGCAAGGTAGGATAACCTATACTGTGAGAACAGAGTACGAGCAACATGAAACAGCTCTGTGGACATCCATTTCCATGTAAAACTGCATTTAGAGTAAAAATTAAGGCTACTTCAAGTTTATTCATGCTAATCTCCAGTCCGAGTAGAATGAGAGCAAACTCTGGTAAATGCAGCTTAGAGCTTATGTAGCTTAACAAACATTCAATTTAATGCAATGAAAATGTTTCATTCAGATGGAATCGGGGCTTTGAATTCGGGAGGTGTTGCGGGAGGAGTAAAGAGAGGCGGAGGATTGAAGCTGGGTTGGTCGTAAGAAAGCGGCCTTAAGACCTGGGTCTAAGGCGAAGTCAAAAGCAGGATCTGTGAAGCCTCGAATGAAGCTGAGAGCGTAGATGATGCCCATGACCCGCATCGTTATCGCATACTCCTCCGGGTTGCACACAAAGAAGCGCCCATAGTAGCGCATGGATACCTAGACGAACTCCACTTTTTTGAAGCCTTGGCCAGTAGTGAAAGAAAAGCACATTGGCGGAAGCAATGTTGTGGAGGTTGACGAGGATGGCAGAGGCGAGGAGGAGAGAGCAGACAAATGCGATGTTCTGCTGGATGGCCAAGAGGATGAGGCGACGTCGGCTCGCCTGCCGCAGGGCCGCCGAGGTGCGAAGTGGAATGAGGCGATAGGTGCGGAGGAGAAAGACGGCGTTCACGCTGAACGGCAACAGGCTGCTCCCCATGCTCCCCACTGTGATTATCCGCACGCACTCCGCCACCGTCCCTGAGTACTCGTAGGCGGCAAGAAAGCAGCCTCCAAAGGCCTCCTTTGAGCAAGCAGAATTGGATGGGTGATGAAGGAGGAGGAGAACTGGTCATGAGGGCGCCGAAGAAGAGGGCGGTGGCGATCATGTAGAGGCAGTGGGCTTTGCGCAGTCGGTGAAAGCGAATGGGCCGCACTGTGGCCAGGTAGAAGAGGTAGCAGATGCACAGGTAGCACAGCTCCAGGGACAGCGCCGCCCCGCACATGAACGGGAACCCGTAGCACGTCCATTCTAGGCTCACCTACGCACACTCTCCTTTCACCCAGCACCAACTCACACTCACAAACCTTTCTGTCAACGAGGGTAAGAGGGACGTAGGTCCACAGGAAGCAGGCGGGCAGAAGCAAATTCATCGTTGACCTGCCCAATCAGTCATCAGAATGGAGAAGGACTTCTGGCATAATGAGAGGTTCACCTGGCAAAAATAAGAATGTATCTTTTCTGGGACACAGTGCGGCGTCGGAAAGCGAGTGCACTAAGGAGGATGTGGGCCACGTTGAGCAGCACAAGAAGCCCAATCTCGCTCCCTATGCCGAACAGGTACACGTTCTGCAGCTACAAATGTTCAGGAGAGGCATGTGAAAGAATAAAAGGAACGGTGAGCATTTGATGAACTTCCAGTGCCGTTACTCCGCTTGTTTGATGCAAGGTGTAATTTTCGCAGATATCAGGCAAGAAAGGAGCTAGTGAGTCGTTGTAAAAACTTTCATTCTCCATCGTTCTCATTTTCAAAGTTAAATAACGCTGCCCAGCAAAATGTTTTGGAAAGACTGCTAGCGTCTTGTTCTGAGCAAACATGTGTAATGTGGAGCTTTTACCTTCTCTTCCATTCTTTAAGGCCTTGGATTAAGCAAACCTTAACGTCATCCCTTTTCTTATCTTACGCCTGCCCAACACAGTCTTGAATGACAACTCTATTTGTTCTCCTTTTAAGTACCCTACTTCCTGCTATATCCAGTTAAAGTGGAGTTGTACGTTTTTTGCAAAGACCATGAATAATAGAAAAGAATAAAAGAAGGTGTTGGGTGATCATTTGGGCTGTAGGGTGAGGCTGAATTTGAGAGCGGGCAAAGTGTCGAGAGTGGCAGCCACAGCAGCGGAGATGCCGAGGTTGGCCAGAGCACCGCGGAGGAGGCCTGAGGGGAAGGCCAAGTAGCGCCCCGCCTCCTCCCGACTCTCCACCGGCAGACTACCCAGCACCCAGAAGCGGTTGTCCTGGATCACGTACGTGCCCTGCGTCCAGCACACTCTCACCACTTTCCCTTTCACTCTCACTACTGACCTGGTGGTTGGTGCGTAGGTTGTCCACCTGCTTGCCGAAGGCGGAGGCCCAGAACTCCTTGCAGATGAACTTGAGGCAGTCCAACTCGCTGGAGAAGCGCGGCAAATCCTTGGCCAGTCGCTCTGCCAGAGCCCAGCCTACACGATAGCCCATGGCCTCCAAGCTCTCCTTCCCTATCCACTCCTACCCTCTCAACGGCTAGATGGAACCTCGAGCTTGGCTGCTGCAGTAAGGCGGCCAAAGGGGGCTCGTTTCAGACTCCCCTCCTCGCTCTTGGCAGCAGTACCTGCAGCAGTACATGCCTCTCTTCCTGCCTACTTCTTGAAGCACTAAAGACCTGCTTCCAGTGCGGCGGCCTCTTGGTCGAAGAGGAAGGAGACGATTTCGCTGTGCAAGATCTCCAGTGGGAAATCCCCCGCTGGGTAGAGCACATTCATTTCTCCTCCACACAGGCTTCTAAAAGTAGAGATGCCTGCACCTAGGTGGCAGGCAGAAAGGCGTGCGACAAAGACCTGAAGTGCGCAGAATTGAGGCTGTACCGTAGGCAAGTTTGCCAGTCCAGGGCCAGTGCTGCAGAGGCCCCGAGGGAGGGAGGCGAAGTGAGTGGAGGGTGGCCTGAGCAGCTGAGGAGAAAGGAGGAGAGGATGGCGGACGCTGGAAGTGATGAGGCCAGCTCATCGGAGCTCTCTACGGCCCACATCACGGCACCTGCTCAGATTCCAACGCCCGGTCATCGACTCACCTCCATTACCGGTCAGACCACATCTTTTCCAACAATCGATAAAGTGAAGCTGCTTCTCAGGGCCTGGCTCGAGATACGTGAAGCTGAACGTGGGCGGCTCCCTTCACTACACCACCATTGCCACGCTCACAAAGCAGGACTCCATGCTAAGGGCCATGTTCAGTGGGAGGTTATTGGCCTGAGTTGGGAGGTAGAGTGGGAGAAGGTGGGAGGAGAGAAGGATATGTAGGATGGAGGTGTTGTCGGACGCGGAGGGTTGGATCCTGATCGACCGTTGCGGGAAGTGGTTCCCGACCATCCTGAACTACCTGCGGGACGGGCTGGTGGCGCTGCCGGACAACCGGCGGGAGGTGATGGAGCTGAGTGCGGAGTGCAAGTACTACTGCCTCGCCGGCCTCTCCGAGATATGCTCCAAGTGGCTGGCCGCCTCCGACGCCGTGGAGGAGGAGGGGCGCGTCAATCGCATTCCCATCATCTCCACCGCCAAGGAGGAGCGCCTGCTCCTTTCTCAGACCAACAGGTACTCTTCTACTACTCCTCCTTTTACCGGATGTTACTAGTGATGATCTCTAGGCCAGTGATCAAACTGCTGCTGAACCGGCACAACAACAAGTACAGCTACACGCACCAGTCGGACGATCAGCTGCTGAGGAACCTGGAGCTCTTCGACAAGCTCGCACTCCGATTCTCCGAGCGGGGGCTTTTCATCAAGGACGTTGGAGCTGCCAACGAAGTTTCTCTTACACTTCCCTCCCATCCCTAGCTGGGCTAAGTAAGATTAGCAAAACCCTCAAGGTCTGTTCCTGGACTTTTGTGGCGAAGGGACGGAAACTGGCAGAGGTCTGCTGCACTTCCATCGTCTATGCCACTGACAAGAAACACACTAAGGTACATCCATCTACCATTTGTATACACCTACCATTTCCATCCGAGGACGTTAAGAGATTGGAAAGATAAGAAAGGATGACAGGTGGAATTCCCGGAAGCGAGGATTTACGAGGAGGCGATGAATATTCTGCTGCACGAGCCGCTCTGCCCCTCCTGCCAGGCCTGTGCTCCCAGCGTCAGTTTCCCTCCATCGGAACTCGACTCTCCAGACAAGGTCTTTATATAGACGCCCACGTTCTGCCTTGGCTCTTTCATCCATCTTGATACCTCCGTTGGAGAGATTGTGAAACTAGGGCTCAATCGGGAGCGGCCTGGTGAGTTGAACTTGGTTTTGTCCAGTTTTGAGGCTAGGCATTCACTGCACCACGTTTCGTTCCTGTGCCTCTGGCCTCTAATGAACAAAAGTTTGTTCGCAGCTCTCACATGGGGTTCTCGCTAACATCTCATTGGCTGACACTAGAATAAATCTTAGATTATAGACCATTGATTCGGCAGGGCAAATACATAAACAAGAGAATTTCAACTGTTGCAGGACGAGGAGGATAAAGCACACGAAAAAATCCAGAAAGCTCGCGCGGGAATTCGATCTTCTCAGTGATCGTATTAGGCTTTTATGACAGCTTTATTGAGAAGGTCTAAAGTTTCATAACGCTGGTTGCCGAAAATATTGACCCCTTCTTCATATTTTTTCGAAACTAGACATAATTTTAAGAATTTCAGCGCCCTCTGAGCCATGAAATCTCACTTTTTTATTGTTGTTGAAATTTCATATTTTCAAAGATGGACGCAACAGCGCAACAGGATTACCTGGGCGCAACAGCGCCCGCGTTAAGAATGGGCAATCGAATCTTTGGATGATTGTGTGTCACGAGATTGAGATTCTTGAATTTAAGTTGAAACGTGGGACATATATTGGGGCCATGCAAGCATGGTCCCCTTTTAGACAATATTGGTGTTTTTAGTATTTTGGAGGCAATTAATTTTCATTCAGTTCGTGTCTGCGGTCAAAAATGAAAAAACTTAAACTGCTGGGGTTATTTCCATGTGTTTTTGAATTTAACAAGACTATCTTGTCCTTATTTATATGGGTGTTGTTCATATTTCGGAAACAAGAAATTTTCATTTAGCTTGTGATTAAAAAACTAGACCTATTAATTCTGAGATTGAAAACCTTTAACCTTTAATATAAATCATAGGGCGAATTCTTGACCTGCCCTCATGCATTGGATAATTTTTCATGTATTTAAACTGAAACTCATCAATTTTTCTTGCTAAATACCTGCGTAAGGCTTAAGGTACCGGGGGGGGGGGGGGGACGAAGTCTTCGTCCAAAACATTTTCAATATTTACTCAAGATTGGGTGCACATATTTTGATCAAACTTTGGTACAATTTAGTCCTAGTTATACTCTATGATGTCCTAAAACGGCGAGTAATTAAATTAACTATTGACTCGGTGACAGTCAAAATTGTAAAATTACTCAATTTCAGAAAGTCAATGCCCTATGGTTTAACATACAACCAGAAACAAATTTTTAAACTTTTGCTGTGTGTTTCATAAATAATATTTTATCACAAGATTATAGGGTTACAACGTCCACTATTGGGTGTACCTCTGTACCAGTTTTTATCATTCTATCTACATAAATCTGTGCCGAGTTAATGGATAGTATATTAAAAAAAGACGAAGACTTCGTTCCCCCCCGGTAGTTAGCTCACCAGAGGAAATTGAGCAAAACTGTTGTCCTGAGGAGCAGGAAGTTTTTTAGCACAAAAATTTTGTCTTACCTAAAGTGCCCTGTTATAACATAGGGCATATCTAGAGGTGGGCGCCTAAATCGGAGCAAATTCATAATAGGCCAGCAGTTTATCTAGACCAAAATTTCACGGAGAATAAATGCTACTTTTGTGGCTGGCCTAGGTAGTTAAGAGAGCTTTTCTGAGAAGGTCAAATATCTAAAATAGGGCGACGGACAAACATTTTTACCCCCCTTTTCATATGTTTTATGAAAAGTAGACATGTTTTTAAGACTTTTGGTAGAGCATGAGTGGTCAAAACTCAAAATTCGATTTTTGGCGAATTTTTGAATGTTAAAAAACGGCTGATTTTTTAATATTTTTTAACTCCTGATCTGCTCAACGGATTTTAAAGATTTGACCACCATTCGAACCGTCTCATTAAGGAAAATATTTTCTTTTTTTTGTTCATCTCTCTACGATCTTTTCCTGCCAAGTTATTCACAACAAATCATATTTTCAGTTTTCAAAAATTCAAAAAATTTATAATTTCGAAGTAAAAATTTTATTTGCGCCAGATTAGACCCCATTTTTCGGAATTTTCAGGTAATTTTACATATACGTACAATTCCAGAACTCTGAAAGCTTTGTTACACAAGAGAAATTTGAGGTTGAAAATGAAAATGCATTTTTTGCCCTTATGTTATAGCATAGGCAAAAATTGAGCAAAAAATTTTTTGTCTCTAAATGCCAATTTTTTGGCTTAATAAATTTCTTTTAACCCGTGTCCATCTAGCTGTGTTGTTTTTAATTTCAGTTTCAATGTTTAAGTAGGCAAATCTTGACTGCAATTTTTCGTATGCTTCAACACTGCCAATGTTATAGCATAGGGGAAAAGCAATGTCAATTTTTTCCTACTCAAACATTGAAACTGAAATTAAAAACAACACAGCTAGATGGATACGGGTTGAAAGAAATTTATTAAGCCAAAAATTGGCATTTAGAGGCAAAAATTTTTTTGCTCAATTTTCGCCTGTAAAATTACCTGAAAATTCTGAAAAATGGGGTCTAATCTGGCGCAAATGAAATTTTTACTTCAAAATTATAAATTTTTTGAATTTTTGAAAACTGAAAATATGATTTTTTGTAAATAACTTGGCAGGAAAAGATCGTAGAGAGATGAACAAAAAAGAAAATATTCTCCTTAATGAGACGGTTCGAATGGTGGTCAAATCTTTAAAATCCGTTGAGCAGATCGGGAGTTATAAAAGATTAAAAAATCGGCCATTTTTTAACATTCAAAAATTCGCCAAAAATCGAATTTTGAGTTTTGACCACTCATGCTCTACCAAAAGTCTTAAAAACATGTCTACTTTTCATAAAAAATATAAAAAAGGGGGGTAAAAATTTTTGTCCATCCCACTTTTTGGGTTGTAGGACAGAAGTGCCCAGGCGAAAAGTGCCCCGGCGAGAAGTGCCCAGGCGAAAAGTGCCCAGGCGAAAAGTGCCCAAGGCGAAAAGTGCCCAAGGCGAAAAGTGCCCACGGCGAAAAGCGCCCAGGCGAAAAGTGCCCATGAATGAAAATATCTAGGGGCTCATTGTTTCTTCACATCATCTCAGCTCACATTTGCCATTTAATTGAATTTCTGGTGTATGTAAAAAAATACATTTAAAACACAAATTTACATGCCTTAAGCAACGCAGGAGAGCCTAAACATTCAGAATATCAAATATATTTTCATGTAATTTCACGTTTGTGAGCTACTTGCCCCAAAATCCTATTTATTTGACCAATAATGGTGGTTTTTGCACATTTTTGCTTGAAATTCTGCAGGAAATTGAAATTACATGAAATATATTGCATATACTGCACCTTTGGGACCTACCGAAGCGTGGCATCCATGTAATTTTGTAGAAATTTTGCACTAGTTTCAACCATATCTGCCATTGTTTCTTGTTGGCGCCTAATATTGGTGATTTACACACATCTTGGCTTGTAGTTCTGCAGAAAAGTGAAATTGTAAGAACTTATTTAGCATATTCTGCACCATTAGGACCTGCCATTCAACAGGACCAGTACCAATTATCTGTCATTTTGAAAGCGTGTAACTAAGAAAAGTAAGTGGAATATTCAAACCTAATGCTTTTTGTACTGTAACGTATTGGGCTTGCGCGAGCGGAGCGTTAGCGGAGCGGTAGCGCCAAGCCCCTCTTATCGAGCAACACAACCAATTGCAGCTTTCCCAAAGTTTGGCAGGCTGTAGCTCGTCACAAAGACGTCGGAGAGCGCTGCAAATAGGCTCAATCGACGCGCCGTGGTTGAATTGTGGGGGGTCCTCTTTGGACAAAAATTTTTTAGTGCCTTATTAAAAAAGTTATTTCCAAAAAACTTTTTTAAAAAAATGTCCGGTGTCCGGGCGAACACCGACCGTCCGTCCGTCCGTCCGTGCGCACTGTTGCAGACACTTTGGCTGCTTCTGGGGCGGAGATCTCAACGGTTCTAGGGTAAATCGGGCCAAAAAAGTATCAAGGCACCTCTATTTTGGGCATTTTCCGCGTTTTTTAGGTCGAAACATCAACTTTTTGGGTAAAAATTCAGTTTTTGGGGGGTTTTTGCGTGTTTTTTCAATTCCAGCTCTATATTTATGCTTTTTACAGGGTTTTTCGCCAATATAACAGCGCCATATAGGTAATTTTGAACGTAGATTACGATGGTGGCCTCCGTTTGCTTCTACTTGGTCTCCTTGTGCTTGCACGAGGCCGTGGTGAACAAGCAGGTCATCATCAACTTCATTTTGAGGCATTGTAAAGGGTTTTTGGTCTAGAAAACAGCACCATATAGGTAACTTTGCACGTAGAATACGATTGTGGCGCCCGCTTACTTCTATCTGGTCTTCATAAGCTTCCACCAGGCCGTGGTGAACAAGCAGGGCATCATCAACTTCATCTCGAGGCATTTTAAAGGGTTTTTGGTCCTACAAATAGCATCATATAGGTAATTTTGGACGTAGCTTATGATTCTGGCACCCGTTTGCTTCTAGCTGGTCTCCATGGGCTTGCACTAGGCCGTGGTGAACAAGCAGGCCATCATCAACTTCATCTTGAGGCATATTAAAGGGTTTTTGACCCTACAATTAGCATCATATAGGTAATTTGGGATGTAGGTTATGGTATCTCTTTTTCATGGTTTTCATGGGCTTCCACCAGGTCGTGGTGAACAAGCAGCTCATCACCAACGTCAATTTCGACTCCATGCATAGGGGCCTTGCCCCTGTATGAAGTGGATGAAATTATTATATAGTGGGTTTTACTAACCCAAAAAGTATCTCTTATCTATATTTTATCTGCGATTGAAGTAGGGGAAATTTTTTATTCAGCTTAATTTGAATTCTACTTGCAACTGAAGTGGATGAAATTTTTTCTTAGCAAAGAAATAAGTTTTATACCTTAGATTGTGAACTTTGTGCACTGTAAAAATTATCGTCAGTCCAATGTAAAACTGGATTAATTAATGATAAGAGAGCACCTTACTTTAATGGCAATTGATTCGGTCAAAATATAGTTGGCTCCCAAATTTTGCAGAATTTACCCATTAGTTGAAATGTATTTTTTTTAATATATTTAATATAATATTAATATTTTAATATATTTTTTAAAATTTTAAGTCCAAAATTTTGTCTATTTCTTAAAAACTATCATATGTACGTAGAATTAGACCAAGGTATAGACCAAGGTACCAATTAATTGCAATGGAGATGGGTAGCAGAGTCAGTTATAAATTTTTTTCTATACATATTTTTTTTAAATGTTTTTACATTTTACTTTTTTTTCGGGAGCTCAGATTTTAAATACACTTATTAGTTTTTTGGCCAGGTGCTCTCTTATCATTAATTAATCCAGTTTTACATTGGACTGACGATAATTTTTACAGTGCACAAAGTTCACAATCTAAGGTATAAAACTTATTTCTTTGCTAAGAAAAAATTTCATCCACTTCAGTTGCAAGTAGAATTCAAATTAAGCTGAATAAAAAATTTCCCCTACTTCAATCGCAGATAAAATATAGATAAGAGATACTTTTTGGGTTAGTAAAACCCACTATATAATAATACATAATTAATGTCATTCATGGGCACTTTTTGGCTGGACACTTCGCCGTGGGCACTTTTCGCCTTGGGCACTTTTCGCCGTGGGCACTTTTTGCCTGGGCACTTTTCGCCTGGGCACTTTTCGCCTGGGCACTTTTCGCCTGGGCACTTCTGTCCGTAACCCCACTTTTTGGCCTCTTCCAAAAGCTCTCTTAAGGCACAGAAGACAAGCAATTGTGAAAAAATTAAAATTTGAAATTTCGCGATTTTCATTTTGGATTAGATTAGCATTTAAAAAGCTTTGAAAAATCTGCGATTAAAAGTATCACTAGATGCCTTATACCTATAGGGTTGCCATACAGTTGCAATTTTTGGATTTCATTGGGTATTGAGCTTGCTAGTTCCATTTTTATGACGCGGTTCTGAAATTCACAAATTTGCGTCAACTGCGTCGACCTACCTTAATTGTGAGCTAACGGAGGCATTTTGATCGACTAAATTGTGAGCTAACGGAGACATTTTGAACGCTCCCATGCAAGGTCATAGTATAAAATTAATCCTTTTTTCATATCCAATCATCAAAATGGGGGGTAAAAAATAGTTGTGCTCAGCCGTCCAAAAATACTCACACCTCTCAAAAAGGATGACTGCCCACATGTTTTCTGGTGGGGA